>BRDA01082022.1:0-32797 GCA_036984385.1 Crenuchus spilurus | reverse complement strand
AAAAAAATTATGTATATGACTCTCACTAAACCATATTAAATGTAAGGTGAACCCATAAATGTTTTACATATGCACATGAGAAGAATATCTATATAATTAGTGCATACAGCCGATCTACTAAACAACAGTTAGTGACCCTAGTGGTCAGGACATAATTCTGCCACTACATCATATTTCATTTGAAAATAAAATATAAGCAAAATAAAATAAAAGCATATCTAAATTAAATGCAATTAGTGGTGGGGCGACGCGTCGACATAATCGACGTAATCGACTACAAAAATATGTCGATTTGCAAAAATGCGCGTCGACACGTTTCCAAGATGGCCACACCCACTAAAAACATGGATTTCTCCAGGGAGCAGGCTGTGGCTAAAAAACTCGCACACGGGCATCTTAAGTTTGGGAGTATTTTGGACAGAGACCGAACAATGTGGTAATATGTAAGCTTTGCCAAATGGAGATGGCTTATCACAGCAGCACGACCGCTATGCACCAGCACCTGAAGTGCAAGCATCCCGGAGCGCTTCGTCAAGACGGCGGCGAGACACCACCTTAAGTTCTGTTTATTTGTTCTCTCCACCCTAGCATTATATATTACAAATATTAGCATGTGTTGCTAATGTGCACGTTAGTAGTAGTCACTATAAAGTAGTCACCTTTACTGCTATCAGGGTGTGAATTTCAGTGCGGGAATTGCGCACTATTTCTTTGATTCCCGCAATTTTAGCCTTAATAATGCCGGAAACTCCCGCACACAATTACAGCAAAAACGTTCAGCGAAACATTAGCTTGGTTTGGATTGTGAGACGGACTGATGGTCGGGCACTCTGCGCGCTCACTCCTCCTCTGTCTACAGAGCTACGAGAACCTTCTGCTTTAGAGGCGTTTCTCTCAGTCAACTTTCAGAACCAACACAGTCACTGATAAGAACTTGTGGCACGTAAACATGGAGCGCTGGCTAAAACGCAAATCTCCATCGTTTGAAATTGAACCTGCTCAAAAAATAGCACCGCCAGAATCCGACTCCCCTTCACGTGCATCATACAGCAGTGCAGAGCAGATTGTACTCGCCGTTTCTGTATTTAAATAATTTTTTTATTGTCATTACGTTCACAGAAAACAACAGAACATCTCATAAAGCACTAGTTGTGTTATATTTAACAAACGGAAGTCCTAAATAAATCCATACTATTAGAACGTTGTTAAAACAAAATACACAACAGAGATTCTGCTACAGCTTCTAACATCATCTCGTGTTATTGATCTAAATTCAGTGTTTTGCATCTTTTCAGAAGAAATAGTGATATTGTACGCTATTTTAATGTTCTCTGACCCAGAGCTGAGTTATAAACACATCAAGTGTGCTTACACAGTAAATCTGCCAGTGTTAAATCAACACTATAAGAGATAAATTAACACTGAGTGTGTCAAACTGTAACACTCCCAGTGTTAATTTTACTCTAATAATGTTGATATTGTACACTACCTCCACTGTAATGCCTAAATGTTCTTACAGTCACCCCAACACAGGAGACATGTAGACCCATACACTAGAGGGGAAGAGAGTGTGTAGGTGCTAAGGTGTGTGTTAGTTACGTCTGTTTGTTGTTCAAGTTGATCATTTTTTGCATTGTTAAAAATCTTGCTTTAATTTCATGAGAGATTTTATGTTTGACTGTACAGAGAAGGTACATTTTAACACAGGATTTTGTTTAGCAGGTTATGAGAAGATTAAAGAAAATATAGAAATATTAAGAGGATTTCTCTTTTTTCATCATTTTGGGTAAATTATTAAGTGCAGACAACAAGGTAACAATCAGATTAATCGACTAATCGGAAAAATTATCGTTAGATTAATCGATAAAAAATAATCGTTAGGTGCAGCCCTAAATGCGATCAAAGGGAATTCACTTTGTCTTGGACAGGCTAATGACTAAAATTGCATTCTAAATGAAATTAGTCAAAATTAACATCTAAAACACCATCACATTCATTGCTTGGTATCATTGTCACAAAAAGTGTTGTAATAAGGAATGGCAACATTACAAAGCGGTAAATGATTTAATGTTCTAATGTTTTTGGAATATGCTGCAGGCCTGAAATGCAGGAATTGATGTATATTAACAAATGAAATGAAGTTGACAACACAAAACATGAAATATCTTTGGTTTATACTGTCTGAAATGAAAAACAATACTGAACCTCAGGCAGCATGCAGCATAAAGTTGTCAAACTTTAGAAGAAGTGAACAAGCCTAGCAGTCTAATTAGACATTTTCATTAATTTTTTCAATTATTTTGCTTAAACACATCATTCATTCATGAATCCACAGAAGCACAGTCTTATCACAGTCTTGACTACATCATATTCACTTTCACAATTCATTCATTCACTATGTTTATGCAAACAAAGATTGCATTAATAATGACTGCTCACTCTGAATGAAAAATAGTCATAGCATCCTCAGTCACAACAAATAAATGAAGACATTTCTGTACAAAGAACTGCTTATTCAGTTTATATGAAGTAAATAAAGGGATGTTTTGTGAGGCTGCTACAGTTCACAATCCGATGGGAATATAAATGCATCTTGTAACAGAGACTTCAAAAAAGGATTTAAACAGTTAAGTCTACACGATAGTGGAGCAATGGTTTATGACCACCTGAAGAGAAAATAGTTATCCATTGCCATTTCTTTCTTAAGCTGATGAAAATTGTTGAATGTGAATGCAACTGTGAAGTGCATGCATGAGTTTCTTTATCATTTATGCTTGTTTATTTTTATTTTTATTTTTTTTCTTGTACAGGAAAATCCTGGAGATTTTAATAAATGTAATTAATTTCTTTCTCTTTTGGATGGTGGAAAACTAGACTTTCTATTTTATACATGTAACAAATATAAAACAAATACAAATTTATTAAGACAGATTGGCGGCTGATGACAGACAATTTTATTTATTTAAATCTATGTTAAAATATATTAGTTTATGAATCAATGCAGCAAAAACATTAAACACTTTTAATAGCTAATTAAAAACTTTTAATAACTAAAGAAAATCTGCACTACAAACCACAGTCAATTCCAAATGCTTCACTCTGTATAAGCTAGAAGACTGTTAATGTCATCATGCCATTACTATTGTCAACGCACATGAAGTCAAAAGAAACACTGGGATCAAAAGACATTTATCCGACTCCAAGTCTAACAGCTAAATATGGCAACTGCATACTTCCCATTGACATGTCTAGTGCCATAAGTGCCGGATGGTATTGACAGCTACTGGTGCCTTGCTAACCAGAACCCTGCAGAGATCAATGTAACACAGTGAGGGGTCTTAAGTACCTTTCACATACAGAAAAGCAATACACAATCCTGGATGAAGTGATTAATGGCTGAGAAATAGTGTTTGTGTGCATGTATGAGAGCAGAAAATTACTTGATCAAAGCTGTAGTACATAGGTGCCTTGACATTCATTAAAACTTACCTACTTTGGTTTATTTGCTGTTTTCCTTCATTTTGCTGTACAATTTAAACACCATATTAAAGTGAGTTCATCAAGGAGCTAGAAAGTGCATCTTACTCAGCTAACATGGAAAGCTCAGGACAGGCACACCGGCTGGAGCTTAATTACACTAAGACGAACAACACAACATAGCATCAGGAACTGCTGAATCCTGTGTTCAGAAACATTCACCCAGGCAATCATTACAGTGTACCAACCAATTAGGTTTGTTTTTACTGTAGAGGTAGCTTTCTAAATTCAATCAGCATTAATTCTACAAAAGCCATCGTGCTGTTTTATATCTGGTTAGTGGTCTATAGGCTACACACCCTGACAACACATTTATCATTAGAGATTACTATAATCAGGAAACCTTATAAACGGTCATGTTAAATTTTCCAGCAAATCTCCTATAAAACTGTCAGTAAAAACATGGATTATGCTTACAGAAACATACAGAATGACTAAAACTCCCTCCCACCTTAGACAAGCAGATAACAATGTCATTGTTTCACCTGCCAACACACAGAATGCTGCAGGAAGTCCCATCACCATCACCCCAATGCAAACATAATCTGGCATTCAGGTGTTGAAATGGCATTATATGACTGTTTTAGAGTATTAAATGAATATCCAATGAAGCTGACACACAGGGTCTAAATAACAATATTATATCTACATGGCAAAATACAGTGCTAATGTAGTAGTGATTAAAACCTTCAGAAAAATATCAAACTTGTATTTGCTGATGAATAATGAGATTTGTGTACTGGTGAAAGCTCCCCTGCTCCTCTTTATGTGAGATGACAAAGCTGCTATGTACACAGTACGGAAGATTCTCATTTAAACTAATGGCAGTCAAGAAAGCCTATACCACCATTGTCCAGAAAAAGTAGAACACAGAGGCAAAAAGTTGTTGTGGTATAGTTGCCAAACTACAGACTACATGAGCAGAGCCCGTTCTAATCTTGGTGTTAATGGTGCCTCTCTTCCAAAAAGCACAACATTTTCTTTGTGGGATCTGAGACTGACCACACTGAGGAAACAAGGAAGACACCTTATTTAACAAGCAACCATGTGTTGTTCCTGTCCACTTACACCATGAAGATGACTCAGAGTCAGTGCTCATAAAGCTGATGAACATCTGTTGATTTCACCACCATATTTAAAAAACACTGCTGTGTTTACATGGGCATAATATTCTAAAGGTTTTAGTTTAAGAAACTAGACTAAACCAAAATGTTTACAATAATATTAGAAAGGACTACTCCATTTACAGTCTTGTTTGAATAAAAATTACAAAGGCAAAACACTAATAGCACGTTGTCCATATGGAATTCTCTAGTAAAAGTACATACATTCTCGGTTTGTCCACCTTATGGATTTCCTTAACTATGAAAACAGATTCTGCACTATGACAAGTTGTGACTTGTGGCCAGGTGCAGTGTTACAGAGTTACTCTGTAAACCTGGGATCCTACAAGTCTACAAAGAAAAAAAAAGAAGGAGGACATTAAAAAAAGAATAGAAAGAGAACAGAAAAATATTCAATATATGGTAATATAGATAGTGTTTATTAAGCTCATTATTCAATTTACAGTGAATAAAAATCAGAAAATACACAATCTATATGATATAGATTCTATAGTCTATAAGAGTAAAAAGTGAGTAAAAAAAAGTGAGATAGATGATTGGAGAATAAGAGTAAGATTGCTCTACTCGTTAGGTCACTTAATCACACAATGATATGCATAATAGCCACATTAGCCCTGATTAAGGTGAAATTATCTTTTTGAAGTTCAACTCAATTATAATCAGTAAGGAAGGGGGATGATTACAGTGACATTAAAGAGTAATGAACGACCACACAAAACGATCATCAGAACATCTGAGCTGTCACCGTGTAATTTGTCAAGCCCTTCCTTCAGGGGAGCCATCGTCAGGTAGCACAACGTTCCATGGGATGGAAGCAGGTGCTGCACTAGAGTCTAATTACCTTGTGCTATCAATTAAACAGTGTAGTCCCTCGCATGGCCCCAGGCGTAGTCTATGCTGGTTCCCCTGGTTCATCTCTGCTGTACAACTGCAGTGGCCAAAACCACTCTCAGACCTACAGTTTGCTTTGAGCAGAGTTCAAACTCACTTTAGACAGCAGTAGTGTATATACATTTCAAACGCATGAAAAAAAAAAAAAAAAAAACAAATGACTGAGATGCTGGAGGAATCCATTTTTTTCAGCCTGGCACTGGTTGAGTCGATTAAGCCACCTCTCCTGCCCTGCAACTTAGCTGCAGCAGAGACACAGGTGCTTGAGTGTTTATGTTTTTGTGTTCCAACGTTCTTCCAGGCACTCATGGTTTCAGCTTTTTGTTTTGCACACACACACCGTACCAAGGCACAAAAACATTATGCTAATGAACTCCATACAGCTGTTGCTCACCTTCTCTAGCACTTTTAGTCTGCTTGCATCAACATTATTCTGTTATGTATTATTTTCTGGGGTGGCTAAGCAGATACACTTAACATGAGATACATGTCAGGTTTAACAAAAAATAAAAAATATTGCCTGATAATTTTATACTTCATGGACAGTGACAAAAAGTGATTGATATAGACGCTCAATTAACTCAGGGTAAAGTGGAATTTGGTTCTTTGGACAGGAAGAACATTGATCCCTTTGAACTTTGTACAGCTGTCAAAAAGATCAATATTACTTTCAGAACCAAAGTTTGACAAGCTTTATAATCATATCTCTATTAACCCCTTGGACCTTTGATATTTTAACTCAATACACTTAATACTTATTATTTAATTACTATAAATTGTTCAGTAACTACTCCTGATCTAAGTTATGTAGCTAGCTAGTTATCGTAGTGATAAACTTAAGTTTGGATTCACATACTTTCCATATGAGTTAATAGACTGGTTTGATGCATTATGTTCATGTTCCTTTTCACTGCACATTTTATTGTTGTGTGTGTAGTTCTAGCCTCCAGCTTGTTTTCATTCAAACGTGATTGTGGGCTGTTGTGCACAGCCACCTGGTGAAGACAACAGTTCACAGACGGGTAACTTCAGTGTGAAATCCTCATCAGCAGTCAGCCAAGCTTCACAAGCTCCAGAGCAGTGCTTCACTCCAAAACTACAGATACATATGCTAGATATACACATCTGGGACAACTACAGCAAACTTTAATCAGATTCCGGATTTTATGCCATCACAAGGTAAGAACGTGAGAAGAAGCTGGTTAGAGAAATGTAGGTTAATGGTTGTTGGACAAATGGGGTGTAGGTCTGGTACATTAGTATCAAATATAAAGTCGTAAATAGTTAAACTGAGAAAAAGGCGAGTGTCAGTGAGTTAGTAACAATATACATTTCTTTAAAAAATAATGTTTATGTTCAGTAACGAGAGAGTTCACTTCAGAAAACATGTCTGAATATAACTAACTTCAGATGTGATTGTAATTGTAACTTTAACTTTAGCAGTGACTGTAACATTAGCTGTAACTGTAACATTAGCTGTGACTGTAACTGTAACATTAGCTGTGACTGTAACTTTAACTGTGGCTGTAACATTAGCTGTAACTGTAACATTAGCTGTGACTGTAACTGTAACATTAGCTGTGACTGTAACTTTAACTTTAGCTGTGGCTGTAACATTAGCTGTGGCTGTAACATTAGCTCTGACTGTAACTTTAACTTTAGCTGTGGCTGTAACATTAGCTGTGACTGTAACTTTAACTTTAGCTGTGACTGTAGCTGCTGTAATGCTATTAAAGCTACTTTTCGTGTTAGAAGAACCGACTCCTCAGACCTGCAGCTTGGTATGCTACTAGTCTGCTAACATGCTCCTCGTCTCAAATGCTATTAAACGGAATTTTTTATCTAACTGTTTCAATTTCTTCTTTTAAACAAAACTAATAAATAGAAAAAGAATTTAGTGACTCAAGAGCAGCAGGAAAACACACAGAAGCGAGAACAGCTGAAACCTACCAACAAGTCAATGTTCCTCAGGCAACCGCGTGTCGCGTTGAATTTTGGGTGTTGATGCCTTTACTTCCTGATTTGAGTGAAGTTTAAAGGGAAGGCAAAGCAAAAGAACTACAACTGTCATGGCGTACTTCTGCAGCCTTACAAACTTTAAAACCACCAGAATCTGAAGCCTCAAGTGTGACTTTTCAGCTAAAGTGAGGAGTATACTTAATGTTTACCACAAATACAGCACCAAACAGCCTCTTAACGACTAAATCCAGTTAAATGTATTTGTAGCACAATTTAAATCAAATGTATTTACACTGATAAACATATCAAAACACAGCTAATAATTGTTCCAATTTACCTCAGTTCCAAATTAATAAAATTATCTTTACACTTTTATTATAACTTTTATAATAACTTATAAATTATTGTTTTCCCATTTAAAATTGCTTTTTTTTTTAACACTTTAAATTAATATATTGTTTTTTGTTCTTATTCAGTTCTACAGAACTCTGCAAAAGAATGTCTTTGCAACATTTGACTGCTATAAACTGTGCTGGACTTCTGCAACCTGGGTGCTCATTAATGTATCTGGAAGATGACGTTTATCTTTTTGGTCAGAAAGGCTGGCCCAAACGCTCCTGTCCAACAGGTGTCTTTGGTTTACGTATCAAAGGTGGACAGCTCAAGCTCCGTGCCATCTCATTCTCCAACAATTCCTGCTATCTCCCACCATTACGCTATCCAGCAACTGCTCACCTTAAGCCTCGTGATGGAAGCCCTGAGTGTTACATCATTCAGGGTGGCCGAACACCCAACAATGAGTTGTCTTCTAGCCTGTACTTACTTAGTGTTGACAGTCGTGGATGCAATCGGAAGGTCATACTGAGATGCCAGGAGCAAGAACTAGTTGGGGAGCCTCCAGGGCCTCGGTATGGCCACACCATTAGTGTAGTCCATAGCAGGGGGAAAACAGCCTGTGTTCTTTTTGGTGGCAGGTCCTACATGTCACCTGCTGAGAGAACCACAGAGAACTGGAACAGTGTGGTAGACTGCACACCTCAGGTGTACATTATTGACCTAGAGTTTGGCTGCTGCTCAGCGCATATCCTCCCTGAGCTCACAGATGGTCAGGCCTTCCACCTGGCGCTGGCTCGAGAAGATTGTGTCTACTTCATAGGCGGACACATTCTTTCCACCGACTGCCGACCACCTCGCCTGTTCAGACTGCGTGTAGAGCTTCTCTTAGGCAGGCCAGTGCTCTCATGTGATATCTATAATGATGGTATCTCCATCACAAGTGCTATTACAACTTCTATAGGCCCTGCTCATGAGTATATGATTTTTGGAGGCTACCAATCAGAGTCCCAGAAAAAAATGCAGTGCACTTATGCTGTGATGGATGATGTGGGTATTCGTATGGAACCCCGAGAATCACCACAGTGGACCAGCGAGATTAGCCAAAGCCGTACCTGGTTTGGTGGAAGCCTGGATAAGGGGAGTGCATTGATTGCTGTTCCATCTGAGGGAAATCCAGCACCTCAAGATGGCTATTACTTCTATCACGTAAGCTTCCAGCAAGAGGGAGATACAGAAGATTCAACCCACACATGCAGCCAGGAGTCCACAGACTTTGAGGATTCTGCTCCTCTAGAAGATTCAGAAGAACTGTATTTTGGACGTGATGCTACCGAGATGGAGTACAGCAGTGATGGAGAGGGAGACACTTACAATGAGGAAGATGAAGAAGATGAATCTCAGACTGGTTATTGGATCAAATGCTGTCTCACTTGCCAGGTAGACGTCAACACCTGGGAACCTTTATACTCCACTGAGCTTACCCGACCAGCCATGATCTTCTGTTCTAGAGGTGAAGGTGGACACTGGGTCCATGCTCAATGCATGGAACTCTCAGAGAGCCTACTGCTACGCCTCTCTCAGGACAACAGCAAGTACTATTGCCTGGACCATGGAGGCCTTGCCAAGCAAGAGAGCACCCCACCACGCCAGGCAATGCCTCTGAAGAGGGTGCCGATGAAGACAATGCAACGCAAAGCCCCCATCACACTGAAAATGACTCCAGCCAAGAAAAGCTTCCTCAGGAGACTGTTTGACTGACCTGTTCTTTCTTCACTGGTTATTTCAGAGCTAAAAATGAATGTTTCTACAATCATGTCCTACTTGTAAAAAGCCAATAATTCCTATGCCTGTAATACCTATAATTAAATGTAATATCTGCAATTAAATTTAAGTGATACTTGTTTACCTTTTCTTGAATTATTGTTATATATATATTTATTATAGTATTATAATGTAATTGCTATAGATGATGAAAGCTTAGAAATTGCATTTTTTTAAACAGTTTGAAATAAAATAAAAAAAGAAGATTAATTGCATGTGTTTTTCATGTTCATTTTTGCATTTTTCAAAAACAATAATGCTGCACTTAATTTTATTAAACCACATTTTATTATGCATTCATACATTTTACAGTTATGTCCAAAATAGAAATGAAACTGTACTTTAAAGTGAAGAGGTATATAACACATCACTGACATTCTGATCAATGAATTTGTGTTTAAGCAGTCACATTTACGTTCTCATAAGAAATAAAACAGGGCAGAGAACAGTATTTGTGTGCAAATCAACAAACCATAATGAAATTGCAAGTGAGTAAAAAACCTGCACGAAAGTGATTTGTTTCATATTATGACACACAGATAAGCTAACATATACTTTAAATATAGCTGAGGCCCTTGGGCAATTGCCATAAAATCAGACTTGTAATATTTTAAACAAATCATATTAATCATAAATCATGACACAACAAGCTATATCCAGATGTAAAAGCACATTAATGCAAACAAACTGTATTCTCTTAAACACGACTTCATTTTAGCTAAAAAAAAAAAAAAAAACAATAGTTACATAATGCTGGGTGTTGAAATAATCAATCTATCAAACAGAGATAAAGTTGCTGTAATAAAAAAATCAATCAATAAAATATCAGTATACCTAATATTGCCTTAATAAATTATGTAAACAGTCAAATCATGCAGTAAATCAAAATAAATCAATCAGTAAATAAAGACAAATAAAGCAAATTCATCAGTAAATAAAGTCAAATCAATCAATATGTGAATACAGTTTAAAACAATTGAGTTAGAATGAGTAATAACACTAATGTAATAGAAAAACACCATAATATAGCTTAGTGACTTTATATAGCACTGTACTGACTTTCTGACGGACTCTTCTGCAATTCTGTTAAGTGTTCAGTGAGGTGCAAAATCTCAAGAAGATTTATAAATGGAGGTAGAATAATAGCATGTCTCCTGGAATGTGCAAATGTGTAAATATGCAGTATGGGGTCATTCAATGTCATTTTTGCTCCACTGCTATTCTTCAAGAGGTGCCTGATATATGACACTAAAGTAATCCTTTTCACTAGCTCTTCTGAAACGGAGGCAGTTTCAGTTTTCCTAATTCCATTTTGTCTCTGCCCTCTGTGATAAATTAATACAGCGATCATAAACAGGGCTTTTTTAAAGCAATTCCCCTTCTGTGACTTACAGTGCTTTCATCTGGTTCCATAAATAATCCTTCTGTATAAATTCATGAATGTGTCATAACCCAGTAATACAATAAACTATCCAATATTTCACCAGCAGCCAAGGATGAAATACAAAAATTTGCCTGAAAACCCGAAGGAGAAAGAATAGCCACTCCTTCCCAATCTTATCTCTGTCATACAAAAATTACTTTGACTTTAAAGACAAGCATATAAAAAGGATAAAATGTAATCAATAAAGTAATTCAATGTGAGCTTATCTAAAGAAAAAAATCAGCTATTTTAGAAAATGTCATATCAAAGCTTCCATTAAAAGTAAAGAAATTTCCAAATATATCAGTCAAATAACCCAACTGTCCTCACAGTATTAAAAGTCTGGTGGTAAGTCTATAATATCAAAGTCATCTGGGTTTTCTTCTGGGGTGATTGTAGCTTGCAGTGCTTTTGCTGAATTCCTGTGAGCTTCCATGAACTTCTGGAGGTATTTGGATGTGTACAGCCAGTGGTGCTTTAATATGTCTTCCAACTCAAATGTCTTAGACTGCCTAGCATTCATTTTACGGAAGCGTCGGAACAGCTTGTTGCCAGATTCATTCCCCTCACTGGCCCAGGCACCAATTGAGCCATCCCGCTCCACAATTTCAGGCACATGAGCCAATGTCTTGTGGAGGTAGTTGGTAATCTTACCATCATAACGGTATTTGAATGTGGTGGACAGTAGATCAGCAAATCGTTGGGAGTTGAAGCTGTAGCGGCAGAGTTGGTCAGGGCAGTCTCTGGATGGACAAGTAGAGCGCCACACAGGCTTCATCTGTAGATATAGCTCCATTAGTTCTTTCAGAGCCACACGTCGCTCCTCTGAAGGAACAAGTTCACATACCACCTCAACGGCCTCACGGGTCATCAGCCGTCGGGCGTAGTTTCCATTCATTCTCATAACTGGCTTCAGCTTCATCTTCTTTCTCAGCTGTTTGTCAAGAGCTGACCGCCAGGACCGGCGCTCCTCTCGACTTGGATTGCTTTTCATGTGCATTTCACCAATCTCATCCTGGAATATTTTGTAGAATTCTGTAGCATTGCCAATGTCACAGTGCAAGGCATCTAGCATTGGCTGGGTCTCCATGAAAGGCTTGGCTGAGACTCCTTTGACCCGATCCCTCAGTTCATCTGCAGACTCAGAAAAAGGGTTTGTCCTCCATATCTCATAACGCTCAAGATTTTCCTCATGGCTTCTGGTAACGGAGTGCAGAACCATGTTCTGTGAGGCTTCAGCCCGTGTGGAGTCACACAGGGTGCAGATGTAAGTGGAACCAGAAGCTTCCAGCCCTTCCATCTCTCTGACCATCTTCTCATCATAGCCTGTGCCACGAAAACAAAAGCGAAAGGAACGAAGGAGCCCACCTATGGACAGAATGAGGCGACTTTCTTTCATAGCTCTACGCTCTGTTACTACAGGACCCAAGACAGCAGTCAACATCTCATGATCAGACTCATCCACAAACATGAGACACAGAGGCCTGCAGGACAGCTCTGAGTTGGGCTTTGGCTCTTGGAATATTGTAACCACTTCCTCCTCACCTTCAGCTTGAACAGTGATAGACATCACTGTAAAAGAGAATCTCACTGCCTTCTCTGGTACAGCTGGACCTCCTCCATGTTTTTCACTCACATCCCCCATGCCATCACATGCCTCTTTGATCACCACTGTGAAACCTGAAGTGCAGGTGCTGTCGTCCAACCCTCTCTCTCTCAGACCCTCCAAAATGTCCTCCTCCAAGTCTTTTAAAGCTGATACAAGTGCCACATCATAGCGGAATCTTCTGGTAATGGTGTCTGCTGGTACATCATCTACAGACACTGTCCAGCCAGAGAGCCCATCAATTATACCTATATTCCATGAGCTGGACACATTTTTGAGAGCTGGCTGCCACTCAAATTGATGGAAGCCAGGGAGAAGCTCCTTCTCAGCACTACGGAGGGTGTGTAAGGGCTGGAAGATCTGGCGTCCACTAGTGGCCTTGACAGTGCGGTACATCTTGTGGTACTGGCTACAGCTGAGGAAGGTGTTGACCCGTATGGCCAGGCACACTGCCGGGTGCAGGCCGAGCCCCCTGCCTGAAAGAGCAGAGAAAGAGAGAGAGAGAGAGAGAGAGAGAGAGAGAGAGAGAGAGAGAGAGAGAGAGAGAGAGAGAGAGAACAAAACCAGTGTGAGCCAAACACAGGAGCAAATAATGAGTTCATAGAACTGTATAGACTCTAGGGTGTGGGAATCGGAGTGGTTTAGATGAAAAGAGAGTGTTAATATGGTGTGCAATGTGAATCTTCATGTCTGTGTGCAACTATGTCTCTCTCTTTCTCTGCTAGGAAAAAGAAAGCCTTGAGCAAATTTGATATTTCTGACAGTAATTGTAGTATGGGCTGTGTCCTAATTGCAATATTAGATCTGTGATAATTTTTAATTTTAGAGAAATAGACGAGTTGATTTAGGAAGCCTGGCAAAGAGATCTATTGGCTGGTGATAAAAACAGACACCAGCTGGCCCCTGTTCCCCAGAGAAGGGGACAGTGCTGTCAGTGTCATTTGCAGATACAAGAGCTGCTGATGTTGTTTTCATTCTAACAGACTCTTGACAAGTGATGTTATTGTGTATTAGAGTGACACACAGAGAACTTGATGGTGACAGTCCCATTTAAATTTAACAGTCACTCACAGTGGCAAGGAGTTGAAGTTATTCTGTTCTGCTGTTCTGTTATTCTGAGTGTAATCTGCCAGGCACATGTCAGATGTGTGTTCAACATGCTTCATGAAATTGACTTGTCATGGATAAGTGTATTGTGTATTAAAACTGTTGAAATATCAGTGTAGAAGTCTAGAGATAAATTAGAGTCATTATACACTCATCTGCCAGTTTGTCAAGTACACCTGTTCATCTGCTCGTTAAAAGAAACATCTAATTAAAGTATCACATGACATGTGATTTAGGCATGTAGTTCAAATAAAGCATCAGAATGGGGAATAAAGGTGATTTAAGTAACTTTGAACCTGGCATGGTTGTTAGTGCTAGACAGGCTGGTCTGAGTATTTCAGAAACGACTGGGATTTACACATCTAGGGTTTATCGCGAATGGTCTGCTAAAAGAGAAAATATCCAGTAAGTGGTAGTTTTTCGGGTGAATAGCCAGACTGGTTTGAGCTGATGGAAAGGCAAGAGTAATTTAAATAACCACTTTTTGCAACCAATGTTGGCAGATTAGCATCTCTGATAGCACAACATGTCAAACCTGGTGACAGTAGGGCTGCAATGGTGTGTGGGATATTTAAAATTGAGGACTGTGTAAAAAATGTGAAATGCTGTATGTCGTATAACTTCCTTCTCTTAAATAGTGACAAAACAGAGGTTCTTCTTCTGGGCCCAAAGACCACAAGAAATAAATTATCAGGCTTAAGTTTAAATCTGGATAACTTCACTGTTACAGTTGGCTTAGTAGCAAAAATTATTGGTGTCATGATTCACTCAGATTTATCATTTGACCAACACATAACTAAAACTAGTAGAACAGCTTTTCTACATCTCTGCAATATTTCCAAGTTAAGAAATGCCTGATCCCTACAGGATGCACTACTTAGACCAGTTGCTCACCAACGACCAACTACTGTGACCTGCTCCAGATGCCCTACACTACTGACCACATTCATGTTTATATGGAATTTACTGGCTGCTACCATTATTATTATCATTATTATTATCATTCCTGTTCACTACTGTTACCATATCAGTACACCTGAACACTACAACAGCATCATAGGATTATGTGTCTTAGTTGACCAGAGGAGGATGGGTCCCCCATGTGAGTCTAGTTCCTCCCAAGGTTTCTTCCTCCAGCTTTGTGGGAGTCTTGCCACTATCGCCATTGGCTTGCTCACTGGGGATTTGGTCTTTTGTTATCAGTAACCCTGTAAAGCTGTTTTGTGACATCAGTTCTAAAACACGCTATATAAATAAATTTGACTTGACTTGACTTGGAATGTGGTGGAACAGGAGATTCACAATCACGGATATGCAGCCATGCCTGCATGATGTTAACAAAAATTTCTGAGAAATGTTTCCAGGACTTTGTTAAATCTATGCTGCTGGAGAATTAAGGAAGTTCTGAATGCAATGGGGCTCCAAACTGGTGCTAGCAAGATGTAAATAATAAACTGGCCAGTACATGTGTGTGTCATGGGGGCAGCCGTGGCCTAGTGGTTAAGGATCTGGTCTGGTGACCTGAAGGTTGCCGGTTCGATCCCAGGGCAGGTCACGACTGAAGTGCCCTTGAGCAAGGCACCTAACCCCCAATTGTAAGTTGCTTTGGATAAAAGCGTCTGCTAAATGCCTCAAATGTAAATGTAAAATTTCAACTTGTTCCAGGATACAAACAGCTGCTAGGCAGTCTTTTATTCATTAAGCCATTCTTCACAGTATAGCCATTTACTAGGACGCAGTCAAGATATAATACAAATTCACACTTTTACCAGTTTGTAGTTAGCCCTCCTTATATGCATTTTAGACTTACCTTGCATCATGGCCTCCAGCTCATCAGCCTGCCTGTGTTCATTCCCAGCCCTCAGTGCCAGTAAGAACAGTGTCAAACATACGGCCTTCACATCTCCACCTTCCTCCTTGTCAGCAAACACCTTCACCTGATTCTTCAGCTCTCTCAACCTGTGCTTCTGTGCTCTTCGTGTTAATGAGAGCAGGTGCTGCCGTGGACGGCCACCCTTGTTGATGGGCAAGTAACTGTCAAGTATTTGCTCTTGACTGTCCTCTCCCTTGTTGTCATGTGTTTCAAGACAATGATTTAGGCAGTGTTCTCCAAAGGAGTCTAATCGGACCCACTCTCCACAGCCTTCTCTTGGACAGACCAGAGGAATAGAGTTGAGAATAGAAAGAAAGGCTTTAGCAGGGCTAGTCAGGTCACTTGGGTTAAAAAGGAGGCCACAGGATGGACACTGGGGGCCCAATGCATGACTGAATTTCTGAATACAGGTGCGACAAAAGAGGTGAAGGCATGGGGACTGCACTGGGTCTGTGAGCAGGTGCGTACACACCTGGCAGGTAATACTATTCACAAAGTCTTTAGGGAGATCTCCTGGCAGTAGCTGATCACTTAGGTGGTCTTTCTGGCAGCGAGTTATATTCTTCACCCAGAGAGTTCTCTGAGCAGCTGGCTTCACCCATGCCCTCAAACCAGATTCTTCTGTGCTGTCGGTGGTCTGTCTCCTCACTCTATTACCCCCTGTGGGTGTTGCACTGTCCCTCTTGGTCCTCTTAGGTAGGCAGTGTGCACTGCGTATTGGTTTGCTTCTCTTCCTTCCCCTCCGTTGAAGTATGAGTCTCTTGGGGAAGCAGAGATGGCAGTGAGAGGTGTGAGGCTTCCACACAGGGACCCGAGTCCTAGAGAAGCTACAGAAACCCCCTCCTCTCATTGATACAGTCCAGCAGCGGTGACAGAACATTGACGGGTGAATGGTTTCCATGTCCCCACTCACATCCACCTTAAACACCTTCAAGATGACCTCAGGCCAGCCAGCAGCCTTGCAGCCCATCCTGCGCAGAGAACACCTGCTGGACTCATCCAGGTCTCCCTGGACTTCATGCTCTGGGCCTTTCCCTTTCCTCAGAATCATGCCACATAAGCGACATAAAGATCTGAAAATTTGAGTGAATATTAGCTGAGTTAAGTTCAGTACAATATGTTTATGTTTATAAGCATCCTGATGTTTTTCTTTAAATATGACCTATAAATAAACCCAGAACCTATAGCTAACACAAACTGCACACACTACAGAGGAAAACTATCAAAATATGGTTTGTTGTATTAGTGCATCTCCAAAAATGTGAACATTGTGAGAAACTGTCATATTATAATATTCATTATATGTAAGGTGACATATTTCAAGCCTTTCTTCTTTTAATGTTGATAGCGTTTGAATAGTCATTTACTCAAACTCTAGATTAAATATTATAATTAATTTAAGATTCTGACTTTCATGAGCTATAAGTCAAACTGATCAACATTAAAATATAAAAGAGGCTTGAAATGTCACTTTTTGTGCAATGAATATAAAATATGACAGTCTTATGCACAAGAAAATTACACACTTTATTGTAAAAGAGTAACCTGTCGGTATCAGCTGAGATGATTCTCTTAATAGAAATAAAACACTGTTGTATGTTTCTCTGAATAACAACGCTTGCCAAATGCCGTAAATGTAAATGTAATTTTTTTTGATGTGGCACTGTATACACAGTAAACCTGCAAGTGTTAAATCAACACTATTAGAGTTAAATTAACACTGAGGGTGTCAAAATGTAACACTCCCAGTGTTAATTTAACTCTAATAGTGTTGATTTAACACTGGCAGATTTACTGTGTACTTATATTTGTCTTATTATAGAGAATCTTTAAAAATATGGTAGAAATGTTGATCTTTGATGATCACCAGTGACCAGAGAAAGACATTTAAGTGCTAAGATAATTCAGTCCATCATCAGCAATTAATTCCTTTAACCAATGACTCACTTGAGACTTGTTTATGGTCTTAAGATCTTATGACTTTCTTATCACTATTATCAAAAGTTACTCAAAAGTTACTTTGTAATGGGAAGTTGCTTAAGATGTTTAAAAGACAAGTTATCTGACATATACACATGAACAAAACATCTGCCTCTTACCTCAGATGGCTCATGTGAGTGTCAATCTCTTGAAGTTTGAGATCCACCCGTCTGCCAGCACCTTCCACACTCTCCTTGCTTTTGCCCCCTAGACAGAGCTTCATAACACTGCCTGGAAGGCCTGTGGCATCCCCCTGTGCATCAACCCTCAGCTGGGCTTCCTTCTCCAGGGGAGGTTCACTGGGCAGGGGTGCCTTTTCCATGGAGCGCACACGGAAGAGCTTAAACTTCCAATCTGAAAATTTGGAATAAGGATGGCACAACTCATCTGGCATAGAGGCCCTTGGCATGCCTGCTGGAATGCCCATTGCTGTCTCCATGGTATCAGCACAATCTCTGCTTCTGTGGAGGAGACAAGAAGTGCAAAGAATGAACGAGAGATGAATTTTTGTGAACTATGAGACTATGAGATTACTTTGGCTGCTGTGGAATATTTTTGGCACATTATTAAAAAAGGGGTTCAGACTCATAAACCCTAAATTGGTTTAAATGCAGCTTTGCTTTGAGCCCGGTGACACAATCAGACAGATTTACTTAAGTCTTTGAGAGTGTTTTCGGTAAAGTGCCTTCAAATCCCAGCACAAGATGAGGTACTCGGCTCTGACCCACAGTGCCGCATTATTCTGTAAGTGGCATTTAGCTCCTCTGTAAAATGCATGAGACAAGCATTCAGGAATCGATCTGCTGCCGAAAACTTCATTTCGTCCCTCCTTTACGCTCCTGCTGTGGGAGCAACTGTGTCCTTTTTTCTCTTAGCCTTTCTCTTATTTCCTTGGGTACAGCAAGTTTGCTAAATGGGCACTTCTACCCCTTCAGGGCCGTCAATCACTTATATTAGTCATTTTCTCTGGTGCAACTATGGTCAGGGCCTCAGGAGCACCATGTTGGCATTTTAAGAGCAATGAAGAGGAGAATATGAAACCCATGATGCTGTGGTTTATTGAAAGGAAGAGAGAGCTCCTGCAAAAAGTTGCAAGGTCTACTACTATCTATGAAACACACAAGAAAGTTACTGTACTCGTAAATACTGCAAAATGGTATGCTAATGCATATTGACAAAGCAACAAAACAACATTAAGCCACGGGGATCCCAATAGCTGTCACACACTGACTTCCAAAGTCTTCTAAACAACTTTGTCAGGATGTGACAAACAGCGTCCTGACACAAAAAAACACTCCATCAATCCATTTCTAAATCAATAAATCAACCAGAGCTTACCATGACACTCCCAAAGTGGCCACATAATGGCATTATCTCTCACACTTTCTCTCTCTTCTCACAGTTTGTGCTTGTGCCCTGTGCCTCTCAGCCTGTCAGCATCAGCCACAAATCTACACTGAGGTGTTCATACTCAAACACACACTCTGGCACACACAAACAGACTTGAACAGCTGAGAGGCCCCAGCCTGGCTGTCAGCTGGGTTCTCCTACCTTGTTTTTGAAGCTCAGCTGGCGTTGTGTCCCCTGGGGTCTTTTCTGCATGGGAGCACCAAGAGGAGGTGTGTGGGTCTGTATGTGTGTCTCTGTGTGTGGGAGTCTCACTGTCTCTACTCTCACTGTTTTTGGATCTCTGCGTTCCCACAAAAAAAAAGGTGTCTCTCCATAGGTGGGAGAAACTCCTATTTATACCCTGCTGAGGAGTCCGTAACTGACACCCCATGCCACCTGAAGTTGATGAAGTAGATGGGGAGGAGTGATAGTATGAACCACAACCACACACACACTTACAATTGTTTTTATACAATGTAAAAACTTGGGGCTGTAAATATGTATGGTATGTTTCATACACATAGACGTCACTGTCTTAATGAAACTTTATATCACATAAATGGTACGTTGATAGAAGAAGGAAAGATTTTCTTAATGTTAACATACATTAACATAACAGAGTTCATCCAAATAATTCTAAACCATTTCTATTGGTTCATTTGTCAAAAATGGTCACTCAGTCTGGAGTATATTATATATTACAAAGTGTGTTTTAGATGACAAGTACAATATGTGACTACTTCTATGTAGTAAGTATGTAATTAATTAAACCTATAGGCAGAGATACCATATTGGTAGAATTGGGTTGAAGGATTGGGTTGATGTTGTTAGCTGTGTATTTGCTGTAGTGTAGCTGAGCGTTTGAGTAGTTTGAGTGTGACAGTACTTTCATATTTTAAGTGCTTCAATTATAAATAACTTGTTGTAAAGTTGTGTAGTAGTAAAGGCACAATTTCAATATAATTTCAGTCAAAAAAATTTAAAAAAACATGCATCTGCAGCCATCTATAACTACATGTAATTTTCCAAGCCTAATCCTAAATCAAACCAGGGCTTTCCACTTTTATTTCAGTTGGAAATATTTCACTCTTGTATAGAGTTAAGACTATGCTCGTAATCGTTATTATCTAGGATTTCCTATAAAATTAGCACGTTGTCCTGAAACAAACCTAAACTGAATGTCAGTAACCAAAAGACTCTCCTAAACCTAACCCTAAACATAAACCTAATCTTAACCTCAGAGCCTAAAGATTATTTCTATTGAATTTAAATGCATTCTTGTCATTATGACGACATTTAATCCCCATAAAAAATAAATAACCAGAAACACACACACACACACACACAACAGATGCTATCCTCACTGGAACATAAACATATGACTCTTTCCTTTGTTGCACATATGTTCACTCACATATGCACTCCTGTGTGTACAGTACACACATAATTGTATGTAGGTCTATTTGCACTTGAATGAAAATCGGCAGATTTGGCTGCTGGACACTCCAGGCCAGCCTCCTGCAGCTGGTCCAGAATCAGCTCCAATCCATCAGCTGTGGATCCCAAACAGAGCTAAAAATCCTGCTCTGGAGATGAGATGAACGTTAGAAAGAAATGACAGGTGTTACTGCTCAAACACTTTGACCTACATAGAGCAGTCTCATTTCTAGGCCTGCACAAAAAGGGCTGGGTTATATCCCAAAAGAGCATCAGTACTCTAATGACCTGCTCAGACTATTTTTTTCTTCTTGTCTGACAGATTACTTGAGTGTCACCCAGTGCTCACAGAATCTCTGACACTCTTCTTGCTTTTGTTACAGGCCTCTAGAATGCATGTTAGATTTTACGGGAGGCTCTGCTCCACTCCTAACGGAATTGCCTTTTTCTGTTGTCAGCAGGGATGAGTGCTAATGAGTACGAATGACTTGACAGTTTGTCTCTGCAGATCGACAGAGTATTTGCGTAAGAATCAGACTTGTTTGAATTCAACTGGCGGATTAATCTGCTGTGCTCTCCGCAGGACTGCGACTCTGCTGCGCTGGATCTGTCAGCCTACTTATTAGATGCACAGTTGGCGGCTACAGGCTCTCCCTTTAGTCTCTGCCTTTTCCTGTACATCATTACTACTGTATATGAGGACAAAGGATTAATGACCAGCATCTAAAACATTACTGAGAAATTTGTAGGGAGGCTGATTCATATGCTAAGGAGAGAATGTCCACACCAAGTATGTTGAGCCAAGTCATAGTGGCTGTCTATAAATTGGAGAAAATTGGATAGTGGATTGGAAATACCAATTTTGCCTCTTATCGTTATGTCCTTCATGCAGCAGAAGTTATTCAAGAGTTTAAAATATAGAACAATTGGCAGCATATCTGAAGGATACACTGAACAGGCAGATTATGTGTTTTTAAGGACAAAAAAGACCTGTATCTATTTTTATACTGAAGGAGCAAACCATTTCTCTTTCATTTCTAAGCTCAAGGTTATGGGTTAGGGTTAGAAAGCCTTTGACAAACTAAAGATCATTGCATAATTTATATCATAAGAAAAGTTCAGATAGAAAGTTTATATGAAAAAGACATTTTTACATATTTTACTGTGATTTTAAAATTAACTTTGTATTATTCTAATCCTCACATTTACAAGATAAGCAAAACATGATTAATAAAAAGCTTCTTTAACAACAGTATATATGAGATACAACAACGTGCATGACCACATATACTCAAAAAATATACAAACAAATATATGTGCATGTGGGTTTGTATATACAGAGCATAGCTAGGCCTTTCAATCCACTACAGAGACAGACAGTGATCAGCCCATTCAGTGATGAAGTGGACAAAGCTACAGATGTCTGTCTAACAAACATGTGCTGACCCCCAGAGACCCCTCTCCCCGCCTGCTAATTGACCTGTTATTGATAAAGCCACCAGCAGTTTGATTTATGGGGAAAATGTCTGGCATCGACAGCCACCTGGTGTGGAGCAGAGTGTTGTTGTGCTCTGGTTTGAATCTGAGGGTTAGATGGAGGGAGGGAGGGCTGTTTAGGTGGTTTGTTTCAGTTATCACTAACCGAACAGTACACCTGCTGAGGGATGCTGGAGAGTTTGCCTTTTTATGCTGAACAGAGGCCAAATTTTGTACTTTCTTTTTATAATAGATTCAGCTGGGACTGTAAAGGGGAAAAGATGCCTTTCAAGTGAGCAATGATACTCCATACTCGGCAGGAAGGAACATACACATTAAAAGTCTCCCACATTAGTCAGACGTGCAGAACAGTTTACCTTTATCATCACAGTGCTCACATGAGGCACTAAGAGTTTGCTCAGTTTTAATCCTGAGAGTTTAGATCTCTATCTTGTCTCCTGAACCTTCAAAAAGCAACATGTGAGTTTTTCTCTGACTCATTAAATAGCATGAACATAGCAAATCCATAGCTATCTTCACTTTGAAAACTGCAAGATATGTAAAGTATTTTGAACACATCAAGTCAGCACAGACTCCCTCAGGGCTGTGTCCTGAGCCCTTTGCTGTTCTCCGTGATGACACACGACTGGACGTCTGACCTTCAACACAGAAAGGTGTTGAAAGACACATGTTAGAAGTGAAATTTGCAGTAAATAAGATGTATATGGAAGGAAAAGAGTAGTCGATACTTAGCCAAGATTCCTGGGACCTGTTGGTCATCCCAGCAAAAGAACAAATCTTGATAAGTAGATTGCTATTCAAACATTACATTTGTCACTTCATGCATAATGAATATAAAATAAAGGACAGTTTTTTAATTAAATTATCAAGAGTTTAAGATGACAAATGTGATTTTGGTCAGTACATGTTACTGTGTGATTGTCTAGTGGGAAGCAAGATTCCAGCCTACAGTGAGTGTATTGTGCAGGTGTGCAAATGATAGTGGACAGTATACGTTACTGTGCAAAAGTGTAGTGATATTTAGTCTCTGAGAGTCAGACTGTGTGTGTTAAGGAGTCTGACAGTCTGAGGGATGAAACTGTTGTATAGTCTAGCAGTGAGGGTCTGCATGCTGCGGTATCTTCTACCAGAAGGCAGCAACATGAAGAGACCATTTGATGGATGTGATGGGTCCTCCACAATGCTGAGAGCTTTCTGGATGCAGGGCTTGTTGTAAATGTCCATGAGAGATGACAATACTCTCCAATGATCTTCATCAATTCTCACTATACACTTGATAGTCTTGTAGTCAGATGCAGAGCAATTAACAAACCAGGCAGTAATTCGGCTGCTCAGGATGGACCCTATGGTTCCTCTGTAGAAGGTGGTGAGGAAGGGAGGGGGCAGGTGCTTTCTTTAGTCTTCTCAGAAAGTAGAGACACTGTTGGGCTTTCTTACTTATGGAGCTGGTGATGTTCTCTGCCAACTGAACACTAAGGAATTTGGTACTCCTGACAATTTCACTATTCATTGGAGAGTGTCAAGTCAAGTTTATTTATAAAGTGCTTTTTACAACTGATGTTGCAAAGCAGCTTTACAGAGTTAGTAATAACAAAACACCAAATCTTCAGTGAGCAAGTCAATGGTGACAGTGGCAAGAAAAAAACTCTGTCAGAGCTGAAAGAAGAAACCTTGGGAGTAACTGGACTCACATTGGGGACCCATCCTCCTCTGGTCTAATTATAAGTTCTTGATAAATCACATTATCCAATTATGCATAATCATATGATGCTGTTGTAGTGTTCAGGTACTGATATAGTGACAGTAGTGAAACAAGAAGGATGATAAAGGTAGCAACCAGTAAAGTCCATATAAACTTGAATGTGGTCAGTAGTGTAGGGCAGCTGGAGCAGGTCACAGTAGTTGGTTGTTGGTGGGCAGCTGGTCTAAGGTGGTATCATGCAGAAATAATATTCAATATTCTGTCAATGTTGGGCCGGACTGGTGGGTAATCATTCACTTGGAAAAAACAAAGATGGAATTAGTTCTGTTTGGGTTTATAGAGTACAAGGATTATGAGACTTATCAGAGCATGACTAATGACTCCAGCAGAACTGTATCTAGAACAGCCTACCTAAAAGGAGAGAGCCAGAAGGTAAACAGACATGGGAGCTCCCCAAGACACTGGCATCGCTCTGCTCACCATCAGCAAACCTGAGTGATTGTGTGAGCAGCAGTAAGACAGCCGCAGCATCTCAGTTTACTATAAATCCCTACATAAGTAAACCTCTGGATCTGCAACCTTTCTATAATGTAAAGTATTAATTACCAAAGATAAGTTTTCAGCCTAGACTTAAAGGCTGAGACTGTGACGGAGTCCAGCTTAGCTTTCTGATCAGGTGCTGGGGAATAATGGTGTTGAATGCTGGGCTGAAGTCTATAAACAGCATTCTAACCTGTGTCCTTCTTGTCCAGGTGAGTGACTGCAAGTTGAAAGGTGGTGGCTATGGCATCACCTGTAGGGCAATTGGGATGATATACAAATTGCAGTGGATCCACTGAGGGGGACAACAGGGTCTTGATGGGAGGAGGTATGGTTTTCCTGACTAACATGTTGTTCTGTGACTCAAACTGAGCATAGACGTTGTTCAGCGCAGCTGGAAGAGAGGCATCACTATCACAGGCAGGTGGAGTAGTTCTGTAATTGGTGATGGCCTTGATGCCCTGCCACATGTGCAGTGTTTCACCACTGTTCTGGAAAAGGCTGTTGAAGCTAACCCACACCCTAATCTTAAACCATGTGCATACTTCGCTTCTCTGGTGGCATGGAACAGTTTGACCCTCGCTGTACTCAGAGCAGTGTTGTCACCTGATTTGAAGGCAGAATCTTGGGCTCTCAGCAGTGCATACACCTCTGCAGACATCTACAGTTACTGGTTTGGTCATGTGATGATCATCTTGGTCACAGTGACATCATCAATGCACTTGCTGATGTAGCAAGTCACTGTTGTTGTGTACTCCAAGTTGGTGAAGAGACTGTTTGTTGCAGCCACCCTAATAATATCCCAGTTGGTGTGCTCAAAACAATCCGGAAGAGATGAGATGACTTCTGCTGGCCAGGTTTTCACCTGTTTCAGAACCGGTTCTGAGGTCTGACGAGGTGCCTGTATGCTGGGATTAGCATTTGTGGAAATTAGCTACAATTGAATTATTATTATTAGAGAGAAAATGGCAGTGTTTACATCCATGATAATATGGCAGCTACAGCTTGTTTTTTTTATTAATTTTGTATTTGTAGTCAGTAAAACATTGGGTTAATAATGTTTAATCCACTGGGTGGTGCTGTGGTCATAGTTACATATTTATGTTTCTAATCTTTGATTGCTTTTCATTGTTTTTTTGTTGAGTTTTAAGTGTGATGTTTATTGTGATTTCTGCACTTGATAATTGAACAAATTTTATACTTTAAGATTTTTTTGGCTGTATTTGACTGCATTAATGCCCATCATTCTTTGTTCAATGTCACTTCCTGTTTTCATTGTCTGTATGAAGGGCTCATAGGTTTCAGTGTTTTCTTTCATCCAAAAGAAACTACAAAACCCCATCTCAGTTCAAAAGAAGGTAAAAGTGATTTCTTTTTTGTCTAAATATATAAGTTTGCTATGTTTTATATCAGTAAAAGTGTCCATATTTCAAGCACCAAACATAAATAGACATAAATTCATGCATTTCAGACCTGCACATAAAGTTGAGGTGGGGGTAATTTAGCACTGGTAACTGGTAAATACTAAAGAATGATGTAATGTCAAACAGGTGGTTTATAGGTTTTTGGATTGTAGTCATGTTTTTGTGCAAAAACAGTATCCACAAACAGCCGAGTCTGTGAGCAGCAAAAAATTAGCATATTAACAAATTGTTCTGTCTGCAATGGTATAAAAGTCAAAGACAGTGTTAGAAATGCACTTTTTGTGCATTTTCCATACTGTCCCAACTTTTTGGGTTTCAATAATCTGTCTGATAAGTCAGTGATGAATGTCAGAGGACCCAAGTGCGAGTCTTATTTTATTTTTTGCATTTTCCATCCAGAACAGGAATATATATATATATATTTCATGCTGACATGATGTCCAAAGGAAATGTTAAGTTGCTCTAAATGTTCTAAGTGGTTTGCTTTGATGAAATAATATTTTCTGATTTGAACACTCTGCAAATGGATCAAGTGGAAAAAACTTTGTTTACATTAAACCAGCATGCATTTGCCAGAGGTTGCACTGTGGTTTTTATTCACATGATCGCAAGTCACATGATTTAAAATGCTGTTATTGTATATGTTTTCACTATTAAAAGTCAAAATAAATATTGAAAAACAAATAGTGCACTGTAAGAAAAAAAAATCACATAAACAGTGAAGAACTGACAGTAGAGCTGCCAAAACTTACGCTTAAATTAACTGTATCATTATGTGGTTTAAAAAATGGTATTTGCCTGTACATTTATATGAACAGTAAACAGTTAAAAAAACTGGCAGCAGGGTTTACAGGAACTTACTGTTAAATTAATGGTATCATACAGTAGTGTAATTACCAGTTAATTTAGCATGCTAAAAACAGTTAGATCCTGTGTTTATAAAAATGTTAATTAACTGTGCAATTACACCAGAGTATGATACTATTAATTTAACAATAAGTTCCTGGCAACCCTGCTGCCAGTTCTTTATCATTTTATTACCTTTTTTTTACACTGTAGTATTTATTATTGCCCTAGTATACAAGAATACATAGGAAGCTGTAATTGCTTTATTAGATCTTATGTAGATCATTGTTAATTTCGTTAACAATAATTATGATGAAAAATATTTGTTGACGACCATTTTTTTCATGACGAAAACGAGACGAGAACTAAATATAATAATAATAAATATAATATTTTAAAATGAAAACTATGACTAAAAATATTAGACTTTTCGTCGACGATTAAAAACTAAACGAAAATGTCACAGAAGGACAAAAAGAATGTTTTTGTCCAGTAATCCGCTTTTTAAAATAAACCTGTCACACATCTGACTTTCTCAAAGCATGTTAAGATCCTGTCACACTGGTGAAGTTTAACAACACAACGTGCTGACGTCACTGCCGCAGCTTGGACAGAAAAGAAGAAGCGATTTATGGAGTAATTTCACTTTCGCTGCCACACAAAACAAAACAGAGTGCAAAGTTTGTGGATTTAAAATAACTGGGAAAAACATTCCGAACCTCAAGAGGTCCTCAGTTCTCACCACCACGAGCTTTACAAAAAGGTAAGCTAACGTAGCTAATGTAGCTAGCTAGCTAGATGTTAACTAGTTCGCTAACGGTGATCAATATGTATATCTGATATGTTTCATGTTTCATTTTTGAGTTAAATAGATCACAAACACATCTAACTGGAGCCGTAAGACACACATACAGCCTCCGTTTCATTTTAAATACAGTCATATAATGAAACGAAGAGGAAAGGCACATAAGCCTTGGTAGTCCACATTAAGTGCAAGTTAATGTTAGCCAACAGGAACAAGTAAAATAAATTAGAAAAGGCCAGCACACCGGAGAAGCCCAACTCTTTCCCTCTTAATCTATCCTTTATCGTTTGTGACAGAAAGCTCAGAGGGCAGACTTCTCTCGTGTGTCTGTTGTTTGTTATACTGGATATTTACGCAGATATAAATCATTTCTGGTTTTTAAGAGGCTGTGAAGGGATTGCTGTTGATGTGTGTGTTTAGTCACATTGATAGCAAATTGTATTTACATACTATATTTTGTCATGTAAAAGTTAAATAAACACAAAGTGTTTTAGAAAAAGAAAAATGGGCCAACTTTCTTCCACAATATCTGATGTCATTGTGTTACTAAATGTAACAAAAATGAAAGACTATTGTTTTATTAAAATAACAGTAAGCAGTCTAAAATAGCTCTAATTTAAAATAGTATAACTAAAAAATACAACTAAAATTAGATTAAATATTTTAAACAGGGGGCAGCCGTGGCCTAGTGGTTAAGGATCTGGTCTAGTAACCTGAAGGTCGCCGGTTCAATCCCAGGGCTGGTCACGTCTGAAGTGCACTTGAGCAAGGTACCTAACCCCCAATTGTAAGTCGCTTTGGATAAAAGCGTCTGCTAAATGCCTCAAATGTAAATGTAAACATTTAATTGACTAAAATGTTTTCAGTTTTCGTCGACTAAAACTAGACTAAAACTAACAATAACTACATGACTATAATTTGACTAAAACTAATATCCATTTTAGTCAGAAGACTAAGACTAAAGTTAAATCAAAATCACCTGTCAAAATTAACACTGATGTAGATAGGTCACACCTACTCCAAGGGTAGATTATAACAATTTGAAAGACAAAGTCCCAAAATGTATTACCAATTGAGCCTATGTAAGATAGAGTTAAAGTGCAGCTGTGAGAGTTCAAGAGTCATAAACACTGTGTCCTACTCTGGCCTTCATAAATACATAATAACTGCTCCATTAACAGGTGTGTTAGATCTCTTTGACGATTGGGAACAATTTTCATTGTCTGTAGTCTGTCATGTTTTTTTGTATGTTCCTGTCATCCTATCAGCCGCCTGGAACATGATCATCTTTCAACATCTCCCCCGATGCCACAGTCGATCGTTAAAAAGGAGCTTTATCATTTTAAATCATGAATAATTGTTCTACTGGGAAAAAAGAAGGGCAGGCTCCAGCACATTAAACGAGATCAACCCTCCATTATTCCTCGCATGCACTCATTTCTTCTTCTTTCTCATCCTCATTCCTCTTTCTCTCTCCAGTCGTCTTCGCTGCTCAAAGTTTATTTTGTAAATTACCATTCCAAGCAGTGGCCCTCAGTGCAGTGTCATTTGTCAAAGGTAGCTGCCAGAATGGCTCTCTGGCTGTCTTATCCACTTCTGCACTGCTCATCTATCTCTCTCACTCCCTCTTTCCCCTCTCTCTTTCATCACCCTCTTTTCGACTTGCCTAATAATCATTAATGCCATTACCAGGATGCAGACTATTCATTACTCACACTGACTGTCTGTCTGTCTGTCTCTCTGTCCCTCTCTCTCTCTCTCTCTCTCTCTCTCTCTCTCTCACTCACACACACACAATTTCTCTGTCTCTTTATTTCTCTTTTTGAGTGACTAATTAAAAGCCTGATTTAAAGGAATGATCCAATGTTTTCCAACCTAATATCTATATACTTCCTCAGTAATGTGCGGTCGATGACCACAAATCATAATTTCCCTGTAGACCTGTCCCTGTACTTAGAAAACAGAAAACTTGTTGCAAAATACACTCCATGTACTGGTGCAATGGAAGCCCATGTGTCCATGCTGGTATGCATGCTTAAATGAAACCTAACATTTATAAATTGACATGTTGAAGTAGATAACCTTAAGCTGTAAATCTACATACTTTGTTATTTCATAGATGATTATTCATATAGACAGCAATACTGATACTTCAGTATAATGATTTTGGCAATACATCCTCTCATGTCTGTATCATTCTAAGACATATACTATTATAATTATTGTGATTTCAAATTTATAAGCAAATAAATATAATATTAATTTATGTAATTAAACAACTACTGGATGGTTTTACTAATATCAATGTGTTTAATCAGATTTTTTGTTTTTTAGTAAGTGTAGAGAAATGTGTTACAACTATTGTCCATATATATACATATAGAGTGAGGAAAATAAGTATTTGAACACCCTGCGAATTTGCAAGTTCTCCCATTTAGAAATCATGGAGGGGTCTGAGATTGTCATCTTAGGTGCATGTCCACTGTGAGAGACATAATCTAAAAGAAAAAATCCAGAAATCACAATGAATCATTTTTTAAATAATTTACTTCTGTGAAAATCAGTGTTAATATTTGGTACAGTAGCCTTTACAGAGGTCAAACGTTTCCTGTAGTTGTTCACCAGGTTTGCACACACTGCAGCAGGGATTGTGGCCCATTCCTCCACACAGATCTTCTCCAGATCAGCCAGGATTCTGGGCTGTCGCTGAGAAACACAGAGTTTGAGCTCCCTCCAAAGATTTTCTATAGGGTTTAGGTCTGGAGACTGGCTAGGCCACTCCAGAACCTTGATATTCTTCTTACAGAGCCACTCCTTGGTTATCCTGGCTGTGTGCTTTGGGTCATTGTCATGTTGGAAGACACAGCCACGACCCATCTTCAATGTTCTAACTGAGGGAAGGAGGTTGTTCCCCAAAATCTTGCAATACATGGCCCCGGTCATCCTCTCCTTAATACAGTGCAATCGTCCTGTCCCATGTGCAGAAAAACACCCCCAAAACATGATGCTTCCACCCCCATGCTTCACAGGGAAGGTGTTTTAGGGATGGTACTCATCATTCTTCGTCCTCCAAACACAGCGAGTGGAATTAAGACCAAAAAATTCTATTTTGGTCTCATCTGACCACAGCAGTAAATGTATTTAATCATTTATTTGTAAGTAAAATCTCCTGATGAAACTCTACCCCAGCCACTAATTAAAAGTCTAATTTACAGGAACACTTAAATATTTCCAACCTAATCAGTATGTGCTGCATTTGCATAGTGTACAGTGGTGCTTAAAAGTTTGTAAAACCATTTAGAATTTTCTATATTGTGCATAAATATGATCTAAAACATCATCAGATGTTCACACAAGTCCTAAAAGTAGATAAAGAGATCCCAGGTAAACAAATGAGACACAAAAATTATACTTGATCATTTATTTATTGAGGAAGATGATCCAATATGACATATTTGTGAGAGGCAAAAGTATGTGAACCTCTGCTTTCACTATTTGGTGTGATCCACCTTTACAGCAATAACTGTAACTACTGTAAATGTTTCTGGTTACTGTTCTTTAAACATTCTTTGGTAGAACGACTTTGTTTTTAGGGTCGTTGTCTTGCTGCATGACCCACCTTCTCTTGAGATTCAGTTTATGGACAGATGTCCTGACATTTTGTCATTTGCCTCCATTTGTACGCAATCTGTCTGACTGTGGATTGGTGGAGTCCAAACTCTTTAGAGATGGTTTTGTATCCTTTTCCAGACTGATGAGCATCAACAACTTTTTCTGAGCTCCGCAGAAATCTCCTTTGTTTGTGCCATGAAACACTTCTACAAACATGTGTTGTGAAGTGCAGACTTTGATAGATCCCTGTTCTTTAAATAAAACAGGGTGCCCACTCTGCCCACTCACACCTGATTGTCATCCCATTGACTGAAAACACCTGACTCTAATTTCACCTTCAAATATGAATTTGAATATGATCAAGTGCATTAACGCATTAGAAATGGAGGGTGGCGTTAATCACATGGTACATATTAATGTGTTAACTTTGGCAGCCCTACTTTTAAGGCTTTTACTCTGTACTTTCACAAAAGCTGCAAATACATTTGCAGTTGAATCCAGTGGGCAGATGCTAAAGGTTAGAAATGAATGTGTAAGTGAAACCTAATGTACAAAATATGTGCATTCACAAGTAGAAGTAGCCGTAATTCTATATTGTTATATGTCTTCATTTCTTTCTATAAGAATTCTTGTTTTGAAATTTGTGATACAATACAAAGTTTCATATTTCATTTTTATACAATTATTCAGCTGCTGACTGTCTCCTCTCTCTCTCTCTCTCACTCTCTCTCTCTCTCTCTCTCTCTCTCTCTCTATATATATATATATATATATATATATATATATATATATATATATATATATATATATATATATATATATGTCTCTCTTTCCACTGTTTCTCTTGCTACGTCTCTCTGTATGTATCTCTCTCTGTTTCTGTCTTTCTTTCACTTTAACTCTTTTCTCTTTGTGTGTCTCCTACTCTGTCACATCTCACTCTTTCTCTCTGTCTCTTTTTCTCACTCTCTCTCGCAGGAAAGCTGGGGTGACTAATGCAGAGTGAAGCTTTAGCTCTGGTGGTTCAGGCTGTCTGTCTGCGCTGCTCTGTCTAACCCCTCCCTGTGTGTTTGTGACAGATGTGGACTGGCACACAGCAGAAGTGTGATGCTACACAACTGTTACTGCTATTGCTTTCACTGCCTCCATGCCCTGGGGTCACTGTCTACTTTCTCAGCACACTCTCTCTCCCCTCCCAGACATTCAATTAACTTCTCGTATTGTAGCCATCCATGTACATAGAGCACACACTCTGCCCTTTCACCAGCAAGAGAGGAGAAGAGTAACTCTCTGAGGCAGAGGGAGGCCTCCTAACGGCTTTGTGTTTCCCAGAACAAACAGACATTAAGGGGTGTGTGTGTGTGTATGTGTGTGTGTGTGTGTGTGTGTGTGTGTGTGTGAGAGAAAAAGAGAGAGGTGTGGAATCATCTCCAGATGGGTTTTATGTTCTCTAAGTAAACTGTACGAAATGAAAAGTGCTCACCAGAATCAGTCCAGTGGAGAGCAGAGGGGAAACGGAGCTGGGCGTCTTTAATCAAAATAACAATGCTCTTTAATTCTGCCTTAATTAAATCACCATTTCCCCTGGTGAGGCTCAGGCGCGCTGCTCATGCTCCCTCTTCGGATTTGTGTTGTGTTTAATCATCGACTTTGTGTTCCTCCATCAGGAGATTTGCTTTCTTCCTGTAGACTGGTATTGGTTTACAGAGCCCATGTGCTGGCAAGACAGAACACATAAAATGAAGAAATAAAAAAGAAATATGCCACAGTGTGTACATATAAACATAAAAAAACACAGACCAATTTTATATCCAAGGGTTAAGATTAGGGTAACATTAGAGTTATGGAAATTAAGGTAATGATAAGAGTACAAAAGTGTGTGTGTGTG
>BRDA01082018.1:6378-20802 GCA_036984385.1 Crenuchus spilurus | reverse complement strand
ATATTAGATGTTGGCATCTCCACATCATTGCATTCAGTTTTTATTCACAATTTGTTTAGTGTCCCAACTTTTTTGGAATCCGGTTTGTATATATGGACCACTAAATGGCCCAAAATTATTGTTACAACAAAGGAACAACAATACATCAGTCAACAATGTTAAAATGCTAACCCAGGGTAAATCATTGCTGTTTTAACAAATTCTGAAATGTCTGAACATTAAACTCAAAATGGTTAACAATGAATGAACAAATGGCCATTAATTGGCATTAATTGGCATCATTCAAATCACAACAGGCTAACTAGAGGTTGCTAGCTTCCATACACCGGCTTGTATTTAAGTAAGAAAACTGATCTAGGATAAAGTTTCATGTATAACTAGTCAGAATTACACAAAAGGTACAAGTTGATCCCAGATCAGCGTTCTTATATTAAATTGTTTGATAAATACACAGTGTTAGCAGGCAAGCTCTGCCTATTTTTGGTTTAGAAAAATAGTCCTATGAAATTTCCATTTGAGATGTACATAGTTCTGTTACAGTCCTGATGATTTACTCTGAGTGATCAAGGATGGAGGTTTCAGAATGGAATTTGAAGTACTGATAAAAGAGTATTTAGATATCAAGCTATCAAAGTGAAAAGACAATAACTAAACACAGATGAGCAAATTAGAGTTTTTTACTTTCTTTTTGTTATATAAATACAAAAAGTACAAGAAACAAATGCATATAAGCTACAATAGTGGCCTGCTAATACTGGCAAACTTAAGCTTAGAAGAAGACAATTTTGCATGCCAATACTGAACTTACGGGTCAGGGGCAGCTCTCTGTAGTATCAGCTGCAGAACAGTGGAAGACTTTGATCCTAGCAGGGGAGCATTCAGTACATATTCCAATAATGTACACAGCTGGATGGAGGGTAGAGGTGTATAGCACAATGCGCTGGGTAGAAGGATTCAGGGGTCTCATTTTGGTTTAGAAAGCCTCTGTGATGTCTTAAGTCCATACTGAAGCTGTTTGAGATTATTAGTGCACAGTACTGGCCTGCTGGGTGCACATTTGGGCATCAGTATCAATGCACTGGAGTCATGGTGCATGTCTGGAATTGATTACTTATGTTATCACAATAGAGTTTGCATAATGATTTCATGTCAGCATTTGGTGTAATATTCTATAATCACTGTACATACTTTGTTAATGAGATGGCTTTGTATTTGTTCATGGCCTTAAATGTTAGTAGCACTTGAACAAGCTAAGGCAGTATATGGTCTAATCACAATTTTCTGTACATAGTCAACATTTTTAGATACATGTTGTGGATGAAGCTTAATATAAAACCTCAAATAAGAAGAAGTATGGGGGGGGGGTGAGTGGTTCTTACATTAACATTGACTTGTATTCCACTGTAGACAGTATGAACCCAAAATACTTAATATTTCATGGTCATGTCTGGTCAACATGAATTCATTTGTTAACATACATCCATTTCACCTGCAACAGATTAAAAAAAGTTGGGTTATTAAAGCATTTACCGCGTTGTAATGTTGCCACTCATGGGCGTCTTTTTGGAAATATTGTCTTGAAGCCAGTGTACATTGCTCTAAAATCTCTATGTACTTTTGAGAAGTGTAAATGACCTTTGCCAAGGCCACTGACACAACACCATACCAGGACAAACTCTGGTTTTTGGACTTGTTTCTGGTAACAGTCTGGAATTGTCCTTTTTGTCTTTGGTTCAGAGCACACTATGTTCATTTTAAAAAATAGATATTGAAATACTGATTCGTCTGACCATAACATACGTTTTTATGGTGATGGTCTTTTTCAGATGTCAATGCTATTTCTGGACATGGTTAACATAAGACTTCTTCTTTGTAAAGAAAAAAGTTACATTTGTGAATACAACTCTGCACTATAGTGCTTGATAAATGTTTATCAAAGTAAATGTCAGAACATGAAATATGTTGGGTTCCTATTGTCTGCAATGAAAGAAAAGTCAGCATCAGTGTAAGAAACATTTCAATCATGATTTTAAGCATTAAAGCCACCATCAGCAGTATGTGAATTTTATTTATCTTTTTCGTTATTTTCTAGTTCCATTGCTTATTTTACCAGTGAAAATGTTTATTATAAAAAAAGCTAAAATAACTGGTTTTGATCAGTAATAACTTTTATTTTATGTGGTTTCTTTTGCATCATTCCCTTGTTCAGCACTGTATAAATGTGCATGCTACAATTTGGCTTTGTAAAATCTGTGATTAAGATTATAATGTTTGATTTTGGTCAATAGATTCTGATTTAATTTATAGTCCAAAGCTTATAGTCCTACTGTGTTTAATTAATTGTTATTGATTTCCTGAATGGTGTTTGGTACATTTTGCTGCTTGAAAGATGCTTACAGAGGAATTCATAATATTTCAGTCATGTATTTCTTCAAGATCTGATCTCTCAGTTTATTACTGTCAGTCTGTTTTATTATCATTATGTGCTGGTTTCACACACATAGAAATAAAATTAAGCATCAATAGAGGATTACCACTGAAAACCCTTTTAATGCTCATGGTTTACCTGAGTCTGGAATAGGTACACATAGAAAAGATACTCTCAATATTCAATATTTATGAATTCCCAATTAAGCTCCTCTCAAATACATCTTCTTGTCTTTGTATTTACACTGATTATTTAAACCATTTCTTTTTTTTTGTATTCCATATGTACTGTACATGATGTGTTTATTTGTATTTTAAAAAAATAGTTCAAGAGAATTTACCAACATTTCTACTTACCAGATTTCTTTGGTTTTGCACTGGAGCTACAATTCTAATGTAACAGATTGGGGAAGTGAATGGCAGTAATTGGAATCATATGAACTGTATAAATCAGTACACATACAGGCCAAATTCAGGCTTCTAGTAGACTACCTCTACTGTTTTCAGGCATGCAACATATTTTGTTTAACAACTTGATATGGTTTGATGCTAGAATATGAGGATTTTTATATACTACCTGATGAGGAGAAACTTTCAATACTTCATTAGTTTGCATAGTTCTGGAGCAAAGCTAATGTATTTGGGATGCAGGGACATTTGCACAAAGTCATTTTCTGGACAGGCCATTCTTTTATGATGATATTTACAATGTGTTTACTATATTTAATGTCACTTTTAACATTAATGCTGCTTGAATTCAGTGAACTTCTATCTAATATGTATATTTTGTGTATCAACCCTACAGCTATCATGGCTTGCATTTTTGACCTAAAAGCCTTAGTGGACATGATGTCTATTGGAACCTTGTTGGCCTATTCTCTGGTGGCTGCTTGTGTTCTTATTCTCAGGTTAGTGCGTATAGTTTAACTCTTTGAGTTTACTATGTATTGCCAAACAAATTTACATGCTAAAACAAACATAAAAGCAGCAAAAATGTCACACAGTCTTGAAGAAACGCCCAAACGATGCAGCGAATGTTATTGGATTAGGGTGATGATGTAATCAGCTGAATACAACTATTGTGCAAGCCTGTGTGAGTTCACAGTTTTGTTTATTCAGCCTTGGTTTCTCAGACAGGCTCACATTAAAGGGCCCACAGTTAAGTTTTCCAAAGATATAAAAATGTCCCCTGTTCAAAAAAGAGGAATTTTAGGAATCTGTGGGGTGTTGACCAAAAACACATACCTCTGATCCACATACACCAAGAGCTCTTTCAGCAGTTGGTAGGAGAGAGGAGGGCATGGAGACCTGAGAGCTGCTGTTGAGTTGTTATTTGGGGGTAATGTTAAAAACTATGCTCACTAATATAGTCCACCATATTACCACAAACATTTCAAAATCCACTTTATTTACACACCTGAACTTGTTGTGGACAAGTTCTAACCCTTGTAAAGCTATTTATTACTCTCATTAAAATGCAATTACATAATTGCATACTATTTTAATTGTGAGCTCCACAACAAGTTACATTTACAGATAATTTACATTCTGTCAAAGTAGCTTCAAACAATTCTTCATGTTATCATGTTGAACAAAACATTCCTTCAATAAGTTATAAGTGAGAAATTATTGAATGGCACTATATATTCATCTATTCTTTTCTGCTTAATCCTGATCAAGGTCATGATCCCCTACCTTTCCATTGTGTACAGGGCAGGACATTACACTGTCTCTAAGCCCAGGACAGAGCCCATTATTGCCTCTGATCATTCTGTGGGTTAAATTGTATGTCCAAATATAATTATTACATATTAGCTCATTATCAGATCATTAGGAAGTAGTGCAGGCATCTATCTTTGGAGACTCATTTTGAAATGCTTAATATGAATTTGTAATCTGGCAGGTGTGTGTGTGTGTGTGCGTGTGTCTGCAAATGTGCTAACCACTAAGCCACCATGCTGCCATATATATATATATATATATATATATATATACATATGGCAGCACAATGGCTTAGTGGTTAGCACGTTTGCCTCTCTGCGCTGAGGTCTTGGGTTCAAGTACACATCTGAGCGGAGTTTCCATGTTCTCTGCAGTTTCCTCCCACAGTCCAAAAACATGGAGATCAGGTGGATTGGCTACTCTAAAAATTACCCTGGTTTGTGTTTGAATGTATGTATGTATGTATGCCCAGATATGGTTGGCACGCTGTCCTGGGTGAACCCCTAGTGCTTGATGCAGTCCTCCAGGTGGACGGTTGCTTCCGAGAGTCGAGAGTACGATGTGCACGACTGGCTGCCGCTTCTCGCCTGTGTGTGTGGTTGAGTGTGTGTAAATGGAGTGTGTTAATTGTAAAGCGTCCTTGGGTATCTAGAAAGGCGCTATATAAGTGTAACATTCATTCATTCATTCACTTGATCTTTATTTACTGAATTTTGAAATGTTGCTAATTTTTACTTAGAATATAAAAAAGTTGAATTGACACAAGAGGTGTCTAAAAATTTGCATTAGACTGTATATGTAGCACTAGGTGAGAATGATTAAAGGAGCTTATAATTTTATAACATTTTTGACAAAAAAAAAAAATTGTGTTTTTTGCCATCTCCCAAAAATAAGGGGAACTATACTGAAAACTGTATAGACTATTACATTGTGCTACATCGTATGTTAATTTGGTTATGTATTGTTGAATACAGTGGAACCTCGGTTTTCATCGTTAATCCATTTTAAAGTTTCTGATGATAACCAAAATGAACGATAACTGTAATATCCCATAATAAATCATGTATACCCAATTAATCTGTTCCAGACACTCCAAAATATAATAAAAATACATTTTATATAAAATAACAATAGTTTTACATACAGAAAAAAAGAGAAATAAATACAAAAGACTAATGAAATGGATAAATGAACATTTAGCATCACTCTTACAGGTTTACACTCTGTTTTAGAGCATGCCAGTGTGATCCAGCTTTCAGCAGTTGCTTTGTACACCCATTCTCTGGGTTCTTGGCTGCTATTTTTTTTTGCACACATTTTTAGGCAATAGCACAGTGCTGAACAATAACTGGGACAAAATTTCCCCAAATAAAGTATATCGGAATTGTAGGACAACCAGGTCAAACGATAACCGAGGTTTCACTGTATATTGTTTTTGAGGGGATCAAAATCAATAGATCCCATCTATGTACCCATTTATACAAATAATAGTTACATTAACTACACATTTGTATATGATTGCCAGACATTGGTCATGATAAACAAGTCCTTCATTTCAGGTATCGTCCAGACTCTGTGTTTGAGAGCTGCAGGGTAAATAAAGATGGAGAGGAGGTGAGGGAGTCTGAGTTGACTGAGTCCGAGTCTCACCTTAACAGGCTGAAGGATGGAGATATAACTTTGCATTCACTCTTCAACCCTTCACTGCAGCCCACCAAGGGCTCATCTACTGCTGTCAACATAGTCGTTGGAGTTATAGGTCAGCATCATGTTACTCACCTCTGATTAATGTTTCATTGATATTATGAATATGAATCTTTTTTAGACGTTACACTAGCTAAGCAAACAGTGTTTTGAATAATATGAAAAAAATGTTGAAATTACATATTAGAAAAGTTTTTTAAAGTATGGTAGCATTGTACAAACTTAACTGAGTTTAAATATTTGCAGAAAGCTGTAAAGAAATTATTAAGCTGATACCTAAAAAGAAGATGCAGTATACATAGAACAATTCATGTGCAATCAGGCAATATAATATACAGTTTAATAATTTGATGCTACTTTATAGTATTCATATCTGCACTGTATAAGATATTATGGAATAAAATCAGATTTACAGCCTTAGTTCCCAAAAAAGTTGAGACACTGTGTAAAATGTAAATAAATGTAAATAAAAACAGAATGCAATGATTTGCAAAACTCATAGAGCCATATTTTATTCACACCAAAACATAGAACATATATCACATGTTGAAAGTAAGACATTTTAAAATTTCATGAAAAAATATTAACTTTAGAATTTAATGGCAGAAACATCGGACAGGGCAACACAATGCTAGAAAGTGATGCTAATAAAAGACATCTGGATGAGCAATTTGCAAACATGACTTGGTATAAAACGAGCATTTTAGAGCGTCTCTTAGAAGCATTGATGGGCAGAGGTTCACCAATTCATGAAAAACTGTCTGAAAATTGTGTAACTAATAGTTAAAAATCCTCAATGTAAAATTGTGAAGACTTTAAGTTTCCCACCACCTACAGTATTTAAAATCTGGATAAATCCCAGTGCAGAAAGGATAAGGGAGACAGTCAATATTGGAAGCTCATGATCTTTGCAAGACAATGCTAAACCACATACTGCATCCATCACAACAGCATGACTTTTCAGAAGAAGAGTCAGGGTGCTGAACATGTCTACCTGCATTCCAGACCACATTTGGTCCTTCATGAAACGAAAAATCTGGCAAAGATCCAGGAGAGCTGAGCAGCTAGAATGCAACATCAGACAAGAATTAGTCAATATTTATCTCCCAAAACTCCAGTAATTGATCTCCTCACTTCCCAGATGTTTACAGACTGTTGTTAAAAAAGAGGGGATGCTACACAATGGTAAACACAGCCCTGTCCAAATTTTTATGCATTGGTAAAATCAAATTCAAAATGAGTTTTTCATGAAATTGTAAAATGTATAACTTTATATATTGTGACTAAAATATGGGTCTATGAGCTTTACAAATCACTGCATTCTGGTTTTATTTACAGTTTACACAATGTTCCCCGTGTTTTTTGAACTGGGCATGTGAAATGAAAATTGAATCCTCTTTTTTTAAATATTTGAAATAATTTAAAGCAATAATTTTCTTCTACAGTTCCTTCACTGAGACTGTATGTGCAGCATTAACTTTTTTAAAGATTTTTTATTTTTATTTAATTTGAGATATTATTATTGTGGCATCTGATAATCACAACATCTATGGATTGCATTGTATGTAGAAATATAATTAGCACATTTTGGCTCATTAGAAAGACGTCCTGCAGGCATCAAGTTTCTTTCCTAAAATTTTTTTTTTAAATAAATAACTCAATATTATAATTTGTTTCTACTCTATAAAAAATAGTCATCTCAAGGCCTCTGCACATTTGTAGTTTATAGTATTCATTCTGCACTCTATATGTTATGACTGAATAAATTCACATTTAAAATCAGATGCAAATCCAAATTTTCGATTGGTATTATTCAAGATAGACTGTATGGCATTTGAAGTTTACAGTGTGAACTCAGATTCTAGATTGTTTGAGAACTTCCTTCCACTCCGAAAACTCATGTATGTTTTTTCTTTTTCTGTAGTTATCACAGTATGTGTGATCAGTGCACTCTCTACAAATTATGGACAGGCCATTCTCGACATGGTACCGTGGGTACTGGGAACTCTAACAGCATCCTTTGTCGTGTTTTTTTTATGCATCGTCTTGATCTGTAGGCAACCTCAGACAAGCAAGAAGGTGTCCTTCATGGTATGTAGCCTAGAAAATGCTTTATGGTCTGTAGACTATAGGAACGTGTTAAATGGAAGAGTTTGGAGATATAGGTCTGTACCTAAATAATATGGGTAGAGAAATGGTGAGTGGATAGAGCACTCAAGTAACCCAAGCACATTTGAAGAAATGCATTGTTATTTAATTGAAACATGGACCTATGTAGAGAAGTAAAAGTATCTTTAAAAACAACATAAGAAAGAGATAACACGTAATAAGGCAAGTGCTAAAATATACCAAGTTCTCTGAAACTCTTAATACTGCTAGCATCTATCAGCACAGGAACTGAAATTTGTATTGAATATGGTTCTCTTCTTTTTTAGTGTAAAATAAAGTTCTACATTGACAGCAACTATAAAGCAGTTCATGTGCTGGATCAACCAATGAAATGAAACAAAGACATTAGCTCAGTTTGAATGTCTAAAATGTACTGAGCAACAAGTATCTTTGCTTTTAAGTTAATACTTAAGTCCATCCATCCATCCATTATCACACCCACTTAATCCTTATCAGGGTTGCGGTTAGTCCCCTACTCCCTCACTGGGCACAGGACAGGGCATTACACTATTCAACTAAGCCCAGGGCGCCAATCCATGGCTGGGTGGCATGCACACACACACACACACACACACACACACACACACACTCTCAATTTAGAGTACCCAATCTACCCTACCTCCAAGTTGCTGGACTGTGGGAGGAAACTGGAGACCCCGGAGGAAACCCACACAGACACAGGAATACTTAAGTCATTACTGTTTAATACTCAGACAAGCATAAAGTAAATAAAGCTAGTTTATATCCAGCCTTCCCAAACAAGAATGTCTGTATGAATGAAAGTATAAAACAGGGTTCACAGGTGGAAAAATGGAAATTGAAAGTGAATTTTTAAAGGAGGAATAAGTTCTGTTGAATAATGATAAAGCAGTCTCTGCTATACTTTATTAAAGCCACGTCAAAGGCAATGTGGTAAAGAAGCATGCCTTATTTATTCCCCTGAGACAGGTCAGTCAGTGTCCCACTGCTCACCCGTGCAGATGTTCTGCACACTGTGTTTAACAGTGTGTTTATTTGCTCTTCAGGTACCTCTGTTACCCTTTCTGCCCATTCTGAGTATTTTTGTCAATGTTTACCTCATGGTGCAGCTGAGTGGAGATACATGGATCCGTTTTTCTGTCTGGATGGCTGTGGGTAAGTCCTGACACACAAAAGCACATGTGCACACACACACACACACACACACACACAAAACAAGCTCTGAACACTCTTTATTCATGAGTTTAATTTACAAACTGGATTCCAAAAAAGTTGGGACACTAAACAAATTGTGAATAAAAACTGAATGCAATGATGTGGAGGTGCCAACATCTAATATTTTATTCAGAAAAGAACATAAATCACAGATCAAAAGTTTAAACTGAGAGAATGTATCATTTTAAGGGAAAAATATGTTGTTTCACAATTTCATGGCGTCAACAAATCCCAAAAAAGTTGGGACAAGGACATTTTTACCACTGTGTGGCATCCCCCCTTCTTCTTACAACACTCAACAGACGTCTGGGGACAGAGGAGACCAGGTTCTCAAGTTTAGAAATAGGATTGCTCTTCCATTCATGTCTAATACAGGCCTCTAACTGTTCAATCGTCTTGGGCCTTCTTTGTCGCACCTTTATGATGCACCAAATGTTCTCTATAGGTGAAAGATCTGGACTGCAGGCTGGCCATTTCAGTACCCGGATCCTTCTCCTACGTAGTCATGATGTTGTGATTGCTGCAGAATGTGGTCTGGCATTATCTTGTTGAAAAATGCAGGGTCTTCCCTGAAAGAGATGACGTCTAGATGGGAGCATATGTTGTTCTAGAACCTGAACATAGTTCTCTGCATTAATGGTGCTTTTCCAGACATGCAAGCTGCCCATGCCACAAGCACTCATGCAACCCCATACCATCAGTGATGCAGGCTTCTGAACGGAGCATTGATAACAACTTGGGTTATCCTTGTCCTCTCTGGTCCGGATGACATGGCGGCCCAGTGTTCCATTAAGAACTTCAATTCGTGACTCATCTGACCACAGAACAGTCTTCCATTTTGCCACACTCCATTTTAAAAGACCCCTGGCCCAGTGCAAACGTCTGAGCTTGTGGAGCTTACTTAGAAATGGCTTCCTCTTTGCACTGTAGAGTTTCAGCTGGCAACGGCGGATGGCACGGTGGATTGTGTTCACTGACAATGCTTTCTGTAAGTATTCCTGAGCCCATTCTCTTATTTCCTTGACAGTGGCATTCCTGTTTGAAGTGCAGTGACGTTTAAGGGCCCGGTGATCACGAGCATCCATTAGAGTTTTACGGCCTTGACCCTTACGCACAGCGATTATTCCAGATTTTCTGAATCTTTTGATGATGTTATGCACGGTTGATGATGATAACTTAAAAGTCTTTCCTATTTTACACTGGGTAACAGCATTCTGGTATTGCTGCACTATCTTTCTGCGCAACAATGGTGGAATTGGTGATCCTCTTACCATCTTGGCTTCAGAGAGACACTGACACTCTGAGAAGCTCTTTTTATACCCAATCATGTTGGCAATTGACCTAATTAGTGTTAAGTGGTCTTCCAGCTGTTCGTTATATGCTCAATTTCCTTTTTCCAGCCACTTATTGATACTTGTCCCAACTTTTTTGGGATTTGTTGACATTGTGAAATTTTGAATCAACATATTTCTCCTTTAAAATGTTACATTTACTCAGATTAAACTTTTGATCTGTCATCTATGTTCTAGTACGAATAAAATATTAACATTTGCCATCTCCACATCATTGTGTTCAGTTTTTATTCACAAATTGTTTAGTGTCCCAACTTTTTTGGAATCCGGTTTGTACATTCAAAAGTAAAAAGTCATGTCTAAGTCTGGAATAGAAATTTTGGCCATTTTTGTGTATTATTAATAATACTTTATAGACCTCCAAAATGAAAATATCAGAAAAGGGTCATTTGTGTTCATAATTTAATTGTAAAAAGGTCATATTTTATATTTGTTATACATAAAGTGCCATATTTCAAGCTTTTTGAGTTTCAGAGTTAATATTGTTTGTAGTTTCCTCAGACTTGAAATGAAATGTTGAAATTGTGTGAGAATTATTAGAATATTTAAATTTTTATGAGCAATAAGCTATACTCCCCACCCATTCGTGTTGTGGGGGTTGCTACCAAAACAATGTAGGCCAGATGTCCCTCTCCCTAGCCACCTTTTCTAGCTCATATGGGAGAATTCTCCGGGGTCCCACAAACCAGCCATTCCTGATAGGACTCTTTCTTGAGCCTGACTATATCTAGCCGTTACCTCTGAACCTTGTGCACCAGCTCAGGCTCCTTTTCCACCAGAGAGATTACATTCCATGTTCCAAAAATTTGCTTCAGTAGCTGGGGATCAAAAAGCCAAGACCTCTGCCTTTGGTCACTACCTTTGATCCACAACACACCAACCACGATTACTGTATGTCCCACAGGTGTTGCGCACATGTGAGTAAGCCATAGTGATCAAAAGTAAAACAAAAAATGCTTGATATTTCATTTTACCTATAAAGAATGTAAAATATGACACTTTACCTTTTTGAATGAAATTATGAACAATTAACTTCTCACAATATTCAAATGTTTTAATGTAATAATAAATAAACTGCATAGCAAAATGTAATCATTAATTCAAGTTAATAAATAATGTGTCCAGTATTTCATGTATTTTACGAACAATAAAAGTTATAAATAAATGTTATATATAAATAAATTACATATAAATAATTATCTATTTACAAGATATCTGCCTTGAGATTTGATCACTACTTTTTAAATACAATACATTGTGGATATACATTTTGTTATAATTATATACTTATGTTAAAACATTTTCTTGTATTTCATCTTCTATTTCTATGATTTTCTCCAAATTATTTGTAACCAGTAGTTATACAGAAGTAGACAATCATTCAAAACCTTTAAAATGTGTTTTATGTATCACATTTTATATGCTATATTTTCTCCCACTGTTTTATTATGTAATGGGACTAAAAGGTAAACATAAAATAAGCTAAAGATCTTTTTTCAGTCAAATGTACAAAAAGGTTTATTGATTTAATAACGGTGTTTTTTTATCAAATTATAAAGATGTTTATAATGATTTAATATATTAGGATTCAGTTACATTAAATAATTACATATAACTTTGTAATTAAATAAATGTCAGTAAAAATGTAATCTGTAAGTAACTGTAGACTTATTCAAAAGTTAGGACATCTTTGTTTAAATTATAGATTAAATTTGGATGCAAAATGACGTATTTGTTAATACACACTTATTGATTATTTGTTAAATAAAATGTAAAAATTGTATGCAAAAGTTATGTTTATTAAATGATCAGTTTTTTTCCTAACTCTTACTAAAACAAAACAGTATTTAAAACAGGGGTGTCCAAACATTTGCTTACGACTGTAAACAGATGTGATCTTCTCTTGTACTTTGGCAGGTTTTCTCATTTATTTTGGTTATGGCATGTGGCACAGCAGTGAGCATCAGAGGCAGCAACAGGGGGTTAATATTACAGCAGATATGTCTGAAAAGGACGGCACTGTGGAAAAATTCCTCCATCCAGAGAAGACCAGTCAGTTTTAAAGAATACCTTAAGACCATTTCTCCTGGCATTAAGCTTTTCCAACCCCTTCACCAACTGACAGTCCAGGATACACTTTGAGGAATTTTCTGTCATATGATTGATATCCTCATGAATTCTGTGATGCATGAATACAGTTATAATGCACAACATATGAAATATGAATGTATTTCTTAGCCAGAACTGTGCATTATGATTAAGGGTGAGGAAGACTATCTGAAACTATTTCAGGTCACAATGAGTTTTACTCAGTAACTGACTAACTGTTACCTCAATTTTTACTGTGTTCATATCATACAGTCAATGGTTCATACTCAGTAGCTTTAAATGGATAATATGCAACATAATCATTATCAGCATCATATGGTCCATTACTACTGACTGAGAGTAATGTCCCTTTGTTTAGAAATAAACAGAAAAACTGCTGACTCAAAGCCACAATTAGAATGGAAGCTAGGGGGCAGTGCTGAAGCTTCCTTTACAAGTATTATTTTGCTATGAAAAAATGAGATACATCCTAATTATTGTCAGCAGTAACAGACCAAACTCTACAGACTTAACAGAGATTAGGTTGAAAAACATTGCAGTACATCTTTATGGTATTTTAGACTGTAAACACATATTAGTGTATCTTAGAATATCATTAAAAATTTCATTGTTCATAATTTAATTCAAAAGGTAATGTGTCATGTTTTATATTTATTACATGTAAAGTGACATTGCTTATAGCTCAAGAAAATCAGAAATCCAGAATCTCAGATTATTATAATATTTAATTAAGAGTTTGAATAAATTACTATTCATACACAATCAACAATAATTCATGAAATAAATATAATTTTTTATAACATCAGATTCAATTTTTCAACATATTGTAATTTTTGGAGATGCACCAGTAGATCAGAGAGCATTTGCCAGTGATATAATAATGTTGAAGATTCCTGGTGAATGCCACATCTCTCAGCTTTTTCATTTTTATTTCTCATTTCTTTACTAATGTAGTTACTCAAAATGATTTAAAAAAAATTTACTGACCATGACCAGTATTCCTAATATTTTATTGCTCAGACTTTTAGTTTATATTTTTATGCTGTCTTTTGTTTAGATCTTTGTTAGAAATAATGAAAAGAAAGTTTTACATTCAATAAGAGTTTATAACATAACATCCCTTTGTGTAGAACTATGACAGGGAGTTAATGTCTTCACTTTTTAGCAAAGTGTCATGTAGTAGAATTACAATATATACCAATTAAATGACATTAAAATTAGCTTCTTGTATCTACACTCATGCATTTTATCAGGTGCATATTGTAGTTCTACCATTACAGACCATAGTCCATTCTTTCGCCCTGTTGTTCAGTAGTCAGGACCACCATGCAGCAGGCCCGGATCCAGGATTTTTGAAAGGGGGGGGGGGGCTGGGTTATGGATGGGAGTGTGGTGAGTGTAATGCAGGTTTTTCCCACCTTTTCTCTCATCGAGTAAACAACGACCTGTCAAACACAAAAGTCAAACAAATTTGTATGTAGTCACCAACGTCCTGTGACGATCGACCTATAAAAACCAACCACCTGATAAAAGTCAGGTCGTCACCGTGACTTCAAAGTTTTTGAGGTGAGATGAGACAGACTAGGTGAGTCTGGTCGTGTTGTGTGTGATTTTGTGATAGTGGTATAGTCACAGGTGGTGGGTTTATTATAGACCGGGCCTAGGGAAAAGTATTTTTTTCTTCTTTCGTTACTTTCTTTCCACCCTTTTTGGACGTAATGTGAGTGGTGTGAGGGTAGGTATTGGG
>BRDA01082017.1:37161-55035 GCA_036984385.1 Crenuchus spilurus | reverse complement strand
GTGGGAGTAGAAAATATAAAGAGTTCCGGCATATTACTCTGCTTAGCAATGAAATCTGAGAACACAAAAGTTACCGCACAGAGCTTAATTATGAATCTGCCGCTCCAAAAAAAAAAGAGCAGTCCTCACACATGACACTTCAACCCGAAGCAGCGTTCAATGCTTCTACTGCAGCTACCACCGCGACACACATCAAAACATCAATAATAACCTCATACACTTTCAAAGTTATTTAGGAAAATAGCAAAATTTTACTCACCAAAAATCTGATTATTTGTAAACAAAATCCATCCTCCTCTCTTTCCTCAAAAACAGATTATCTGTGCACTTCAGTTCCATCAAGAAGTCCTTTGCTATCACATCAAAGCTAATGCTAACTAGATTGACTATCCAATCAACAGATCTGAATAAGGTGACGTTGCCAGACGCCTGCTAGAGGGCCTCTATGATGCCGTTTCAAAATCTGATTGGTTGAAGCAACAGTTTCATCATTAATTTTTTGGGAGGGGACCTCGAGCCTCTATTTGACTTTGACCCTGCCTAGCAACAAATGAGGGCTGAAATGTGATTGGTTAAATGCTTTAATATGAAAATACATGCGTGGAAACAGCACAACCATCGAAAAAGCTATAAAAGGAAGCGGATAGACCATTTGGAATTATTGAATAAGTATTCATGGACAAAATATAATTCACATCAGTTTGTGATTCAGATAGATAGATAGATAGATAGATAGATAGATAGATAGATAGATAGATAGATAGATAGATAGATAGATAGGTAGGTAGATAGGTAGGTAGGTAGGTAGGAAGGTAGGTAGGTAGGTAGGTAGGTAGGTAGGTAGGTAGTACTTTATTGATCCCTTTAGGAGGTTCCTTCAGGGAAATTAAGAAATATATTTCTTAGGCTAGCAGAGAAAGCCTTGCAGGCCATGACGGCCCACCATGTCTGGTTTCTATTGGCCATGTCAGTATCAAAGACATTGTTTAGCTTTCACATTTTTAAAGGTCTGATATTATCCAAGTATCTCCTGACTTTCATTTACAAAGATCAAACTTACATTGATGAATATACAATTTAGCAAGGGAACACAGATTATTTGGATCAAGCTACTTGTTTACTTCATTTGTCTTATAGCACTAAATACCAAAAAGTACAGAGCCACAAAATATAAATAAATAAATAAAACTATCATGAAAATATAATGAACAAGTTTGTACATTTAATTCAAAAAGGTAAACAAACATATAAAGTGACATTTTGGTAATTTTTGCTTTTACTTTTGCTAATAAAAATCAGAAATACAGAATCTCATATTATTACAATATAGCATTTAAAGTTTGGGTAAATTAACAATATCAACATTAATACAAATCAAAACAACCAAAAACAAAATTATTTAAGCTGTGAAACAACACACGTGTCCTATTTTCACCTATTAAATGAATGTAATACACTGTTGAAGGTACTGAAGTAGAACATGAATGCTATGGTCTTAAGGGTGTCTTTACATTGTGTCAGCGTGAATAATATTACCGGATAACCAGGTTATGTAAGTGCAGTATTACATGGGTATTTGTGCATTATCTAAGAGTTTAATGGTGAAACTAAAGACATTTGTTATTACACTTTCCGCTGGCCTTGTTTGACTGATTTATATTGTAACTGTGCTCAAAAAGAAAGGATTAAAAACGAGTGCCAAAGCAAACTTTATTTGTGAACTTTTGACCTTTAATTAAACTAAACTGGCATCCTGCTGAATGGTTCAAATCCATGTTTATTACGCAAATCCTTCTGTGTTAGGACAGAAGTGCCAGCATGTCCTTTTGGTCACCAGAGGGCACCAGAGGAATTTCTCAGAATTTTTGGGGATGATGGGGGAGTTGCAGGGTTGAAAGCATTCCCCTTTTCTTGTAAAGGATGAAATTCACAGTGTAAACAGGTCAGTTGGTGGTTGCAGACAGTTCTGCAGAGTGGGCCTTTTGTACAACCAGAAAAAAAGCACTGCACGGCTGGCTGGACCTGTCCACTCCTGCACCATGAAGTTCTGGATCCTCCTCACACTTGCACTGTTCTTACTGGAGCTCCAGAATGGTGAGCCTATCTCCCTTTTTCATCCACAGCTATAATTTTGAATATAATTGTAGGCATGTGGATTGTGTTCCAGAAGAGACAATAGTGTTGGGGTGGAAGTGATGAAAATTCCAGAGCTGATGCAGGAAGATACTTTTAATTTCTCCCAGTTTGCAGCAACTTGGCTTCTTTATTTTTCATATGCTTAGAGTATGCATCTGTAATATTTGTACAATGTCCTTTTTATATTAATTTAACTACTTATTTATAACACTGATATACCACTGAAGCCCAGCTCCAGAGATTACAGCTTGTTTACACTAAGTACTTAGGTCTATACTATAAATATTCTTCCAATGGCTTCAGTTTTTCAATTAATTAACAAATACATATGACCTCTTAGTGACCTCAGAATGTAAGAAACAACTGTAGTGTTAGAGGACCTTATCTGCATCTTATGAACTGTTATACAGAACAAAAAGGCATATATTCTGCACTGCTGTTTGTGCAGCTGTGGTCTGGAAGCACAAAACAGAGTAACTTTCCAGATGGGAGCTCTGCCGATCGGTTCTTTTTCTCTCTCTGGCTCTGCAACTGGACCAGAGAAGTTAAACTCTGAAGTAAATTAGATTCACATTACTGGTGAATTAGTACTTTCCATTCCTTCATTATATGGCAGAAAGAGGAATACTAAATGTTTCATCCTTACTTGGATTCTCATTAAACAAAAAATGTTGGCTATGTCCCTAAACAACCTTTCAGTAGATAGTTCAATGAAGAAAAGGAGGCAAAGAAAAATCTTTAATATTTCTTTACAAACTAAAAATTAAAATCACAAAGTCAATCCAAAATCAGTTATGAACATTTTTCAAGAGTGTACCTTCTCATTTCCAAGCTTAAAGGCTGTAAAGTTCAGCTACATGTAAAAGCAATTCTAAATGCTTTTCATGGTACATTTCTCTCATACTGGCCTAGGTGTGGGTCAAGAGGTCAAGCATCAAAAGGAGCCCCATGAGAATCGTCTCAAACAGGGACGCAAGAGACCAAGGCTGCGTTATCCCAAAGTTGGAGTAAAAGCTCAATCCATTCTCACCCAGGTTCTGGACAAAGGTCGTTTCCTACGTCTGGGTGATACTCTAACCTTGAATCCTGGAAAAACTTTGGAACTAAGATGTAAAGGAACCAAGATTGGCTGGGCATACCCCTCTTACCTGGACACTTTTAATGACTCTCGCCTCAGGTACTCCATCATGACTATTTTTTTGTTTATACACAGTTAGGGCTCATTCATACATTTTCTATGACTGGATTTAAGGCTGGTTTCATGCTCCCTGACCACTAAAAAAGGTCTGTCGGTTTCAGGGTGATCATAAGCAATGACTTAAGATTATTATTCTGTAGTGTGAGATACACCCTGATTCGCAAGTGGGAACGCAATGTTGACATGCTCGAAAGACCATCAATCACTGAGAGCTGATTTAACCAGAACTTGTCAATGTGTAGAGATGAAGTTGTAAGCATATAATGGCTAAGTTGAAAAGTGGACTAAAGAGAATGAGGATAAATTTACAGAGTAGTGGCAACACCATGAATGAGTGTACAGTATAATGTGTACATAATGGCTTCATCCATCTTTTTCAGACATCACAGACAAGCATAGCAAATCACCGTTTACTTAGGTCTAAAGTCACATTACATTACATTACATTACATTACATTGCATTTAGCGGACACTTTTATCCAAAGCGACTTGCAATAGTGGGAAAGTACAGATGTGAAAAAATAATACTAGAGTTGTACTAGTATTTACTAGTACTAGTATACTAGAATTAACATTTGGATATCGAACATTAGACACAAGTGTGCCCCTCTCTCTCACTGGCTACATCATCAAAACCCAAAACCTTTGTTCTCCCTGATGAACTTTAGTGTGTGTTTCAGAGCTTTCCTTTAATAATAGGAGAATTATAATAATAGGAATTTTAATGAACACGTTTGTATCACATTTGAATGCCCCTAGCATGTTAGAGGGCTGTAAACTTTCCAGCATTTACATGAAACATTTTGAATATCTCCTTTGTTGTGTTTACACCAGCATTAAGCAACATGAGAAGTATGGTCAGTTGATCCTGACATCACCCTCCACTGCTGACACTGGAGAGTACAGCTGCTGGATGATACTCTGTGATGGTGATGAATGTGAGAAGGACCCTGATCGCATCTCTGTCACATACATATATTTTACAGGTAGAACATCTTTTGTATTTTGCAGGTTTCTGATAACAATGCAATATTATTTTCTTACTGATATGTGTATACAATGCTTTTTGGAACCAAATTAATTAGGAAGAACATCCTAAAGTTGATATTAATGATCTCAGAGCATCAGTATGCAACACTTTGTATGAAGGCTACATACATAAAGAAATTATAACATAGAGGCTGAAAACTTTCTGATCTACAACTGGTTCAAATATTTATCACCGACAAACCCTGTTCAGGTTAAGAAATCATGCAAAAAGCAACAGTCTGATTGAGTGAGAGACTCAGCTTGCTGTGGAGACCAGGCCTCCATCCTTCACACCACCTGATATCATATGCCAGGGGAGGGGTCATAAGCAGTGCATGAAAAAGTGGGAGTACATCAAGCTGGCATCCATGCTAGGCATAGATTAGATGGCCAGCTCTACTCTCCAGCATCTGCTCTCTAGACAATAAACAGGACTGCATCTGACTATGAAGCATGAGTTTCGAAGCTGCTGTTATTTTTTTTCTGAATCATGGCATCACCAAAATATACCTGAGGCCACTATTTAATAATGCTCACATGACAGAAATGTAGTACTAAGTGAAAAGACTAGTGCAGGGGGGCTTTGTGTTTACATCAATGTGAAATTATGCTGGTATTATGTGCGATATGTGTGTCTGCACTGGTGAGTTAGTCCTGCTGTGGGACAGCTGTGGAGTAGTTAGGTTAGGGATTTGGTTTTGTGACCAGAAAATTGCCAGTTTGATCTCCGGACAGGTCATGACTGAGCAAGGCATCTAACACCAAATGGGCTGCCCATAACATGTTCTCACAGCCTAGTGTGTTCACTAGTGTGTGTGTTTCACTGCACAGATGGGTTACTGTAAATGCGGAGGTCAAATTCTATTGTGTGCAATCACATTGGCAAAAGTTGAATCTAATCTAATTTAATTCCAGCATGCGGACTTATCATCAGACACCACAAACCACCTCTGAAACAGGTGAAAACCTGACCAGCAGGAGAAATCCCTGTTCCTCAGGACACAAAATATGTTTAAGAGTCTGCAACCAATGACAGCTTTATGAATTTGGAGCACTAAATAAGAACAGTGACCAGGTATGTCAGCAACAGCTTTGATGTTGTTACTGTCAAAAAACATCATCACATACACCGAGAAGCTGTGGATGACTGCTGAGGTGCTCATGCTGCTGAGAACTTGTGAGAACCTGTTCAGCCCTGAGAACAGTAAGTGTCAATCTGTCACAAGCTATCAGAGAATGTTCATAGAATCAGCAACACATAGGGTATGTAGCAAGGCATACAGGTCATCTTCAACTAGAGGGCATCACCTGCCTGCAACAGTGATGCCACCCTTCCAGATGAAAAGCTTTTACTTACCCTTTGAAATACAGAACATAATGACAGCAATGGAGACCTTTCATTCTCCCAATAGCCAGATGATGTGTTTGAAAGCAGCTGAGGTGAGGAAAACTCTGGACAGGGTCAATCTATGGAAGGCTACTAGACGAGACAAAATCCCTGGAGTGTTCAGACGGAATGTACAGTCCAGCTGACATATCTTTAACATTTCTCTGAGTAACACCATTGTGCTACAAGACCACCATGATTTCCCCCATGCCAAAAAATGCTTCAGTGTCTCCATGTTGCATTTACATCCATCATCATAAAGTGCTTCAAAAGGCTTGTCATGATGCATATTCACATATCTGCCTCTATCACTCAACCACCTGAAGTTTGCAATTTGTTTCTAAAGATCTTTTGCCATCACTGTCCACCTGGCTCTCACCCACTTGGATAAAGAGGACACACATTTGAATGCTGTTTGTAGACATGAGTTTAGCAATCAAGACCATAATTTTTCTGCATCTGAATGGAAAGATGAGTCTGCTAGGCCTCAACACATGCCTCATCAATTAGATCCTAGAATTACTGGCATGTATACCTGAGTGTAGATAATGAGCAGCACCTCCATCATCACCACACTGATCACTTGTGCTGTGTACTCAGTCCTCCTGTTCACATTACCTACTCACAGCTGTGCAGCAACTTAGATTGGTGGGAAGTCAATAATCTGTCATTGAATGTGGACAAATCAGGAGATGATTGTAGACCTCAGTATATACCATGGTGGTCACACTCTGCTATATATCTCTATATTTGTCTTGATTAATGTATTTTATACTAATTTGGCTTTTTCACACTCTTAAAATGAAAATTATTAAATGTCTGGATTTTACAAATATTGCATTTCTTAACAATATAGTCTAATGGTTTGTGGTGTCTATTGGTCCCTTCTTTCATACAGTATGTAACATCCATTATTTATAATGTGTGTACTTAAGCCATTAATACAAGATGGCACCAAAGGTTTTATTAATTAAAATGAAATTTATAACACTGTTATGAATCAAGTAACTGATGTTATAATGCTAAGATGTGTTTAAAAATTTGTCAAATTGATACATTTCTTTATTTTTACAAAAGGTATAATTTCTTTTTGTAGGGGCCTGTGTGTCTGCAGATTTATTTTAATTTGTATGTGGAATGTATGAAACTTTTTTTGACAATACAATGTAATTTACAGTACTTAAAAACATTTTTTTTTCATTTATAAATGAAAAAAGTCATTTATAAATGTTACAAATATTTATCCGTGTTATTAAGTATGTATGTAGGTAGTCGTCAAATAAAGTGTCTTTGTCTCTCTGCAAAGACAAAGATGAGCTGTTTGTCCCATCGACCATTCACTTTGAGATTGTATACCTGCGACCTGATATTCCTGCCACCGTGCCCTGCCGGGTGACCACTCCCAAGGCTACAGTCTCGTTGCACAGGGAGGTGCCTCCAGAGGAGGTCTTTGTTGATGGAAGCCTCATCTCCTACAACCCTACTAAAGGCTTTGTTCTGCAGAATCCCAGCCTAGAGTATGGAGGAGCTTTCTACTGCAAGGCCAACAGCACCACCAAAACCACTCCTCAGGTCTCCACTAAATACCAGCTGCTCTATGTTGAAGGTCAGAAAGATGTTTCTGATAAAGATGCCAGAATTTCTAAAGAAATGCATGTACTGCACTGATCACTGTACTGCAGATTATTTCAAACTGATTGCTGTGTAGTGCATTTTTACTGTTTTATCACTGCAAAAACTCAGTTCTGTGTCCTTAAAAAACCTGAAAACTTGTTGATCCACTGAATGAAAGTTGTTGGGCGACTGCCAAGTTCAGTGAATCAATGTTTTACAAATGTGACAATATAGCAGAAATTTGAAGCTACAATCGGACATATTTTGTGGACATAGATTAAACCTAGTCTTGGACTAAACTGCCATTTAAGTAATATTCCCACTTATTTCAGATTTAAGCTTAATCTGGATTATGGAGACTAGTGCTATAGGTCTTAGCATGAGAAGGACATGAGAGAATGTTTCTCCTAAGCTTCATATTCTGTTCACATTAAGAAATTTATTCTAGTTGCTTTTGGTTTGCTAAAGTTTTTCAGGACTGTAGTCTTTGAAGACTCCACCCACTACCAAGCTGGCAATGCGTTAACACAAGTACTGCATCTAGGTTGTTCTCTGACAATACAGATTCTACAGATTTACAATATTTTTATAGAACATTTAAAATTATTCAACCAAAGGTTAAAACCTATGAGAATTAGCAATTTGCCCTTTAGTTTCTATTAAAAGGTTTGTGAGCACAGAGAAACTTATATGCGACACCTGAAAGTGTGCTACATAAATGAGAGTTAAAGATGACTATTGTTTCTGTTGAAACACATGAACTAGGCAGATATTTGTACAATATGAATATGGATTTACAACAGAACTGAGGTTTGTTGACTGCAGTGTAATCTCTCTTTAATTCCTTGTTCTAGTGCCCAGGGGTCCACCTTATGCAACAGTTCAGGCCTCCTCAAATGAAGTGAGAGGAGGTGACATCTTTAACATTACCTGCACAGTTCTGGGTGACCCTGAAGTTGACATTAAGTTCAGCTGGAGCTTCCCAGGCCAGGTAAAGCACACTTTTTTTGTGACTTTTTCACTGCTTCTATTTGTATAATGCTGCTGTCTTGTGTAAATTATTTCTCCAAAACAGTATCTTTACAGAAGACAAAAATATTTAAAATATAAAGATAGTTTATTGCAAGAGTTTTTGTCCATTCATGATGAAATGTTCATACAAGGGTTTGTGCTGTGTTCAAATAGCAAACCATACACAGAGATGCATTGTTTTGATAGAACAGTTTAGTTTGTTACAAATTAAAAGATTTGCTATTTTACTAAGTAGAGGGAGCCTGATAATTGTTGCCTGTGGTAATTGGCTGTATAAGGCAGATAGGGCAGCTGTATATCAGGTTGGAACCTGCTGGAGTTTTAACTAAATGAAACAGGGACAGTAAAACGTAAAGGACATCAGAATAGGTTTCTGAGTGAGAAACACTGTTTAGATGCCTCTTGATGGATTTTCACTATTAGTAATGTAAGCAGTTTTGCCCTCTAGTTACATTTCCTTTCACCTGCTCTACTTCCTATTCCAGGACCAGAGACCAGTCAGTACTCAGAACTCCTGGAGGTTGATAAATAGAGGCATAGGCCACACCACTCGCATCTCCCAGAGTGTCTTGATCGTGGATGATGTGGAGACTATTGATTTTGGGAACTACATATGCACAGCCAAAAATACACATGGAGAGACATCGGTGGCTACACTCATCAACTCATATGACTAGGTCCTCCTACAACAGACTTCATTTACAGCTGTCAGTGGTGCTCACTTTTTAAGGCTATGACGGAAAAATGTGTGAAAGAATCGTATACAGTATTCTGTATAAAGTGATCATTTGAAAACTCCATGTAGTGTCACTCAATCATTTTTAGATAACATGCACACTTCAGTAAAAACTGAATTGAGGACTTCCAAAATACACTGATGAGCCAAAACATTATGACTATTGATGATGGTCTTCCTTGTGGTGCCAAAAGTTCCAAACAACCAAGGAATACTCTACAAGACATCTGAAGGTGCCCTAAATGTGCACCGTGATATCTGCCACGACGACATTAGTAGCAGATCTTTCCTTTAAGTTGCAATGTGGAGCCAACATAGATCAGACTTGGATTTCAATATTAATCTTGTTAATACTATTGCTGACCCAAAAGCCTTACTATGTCCGATGTGCTTTGACCCAGTTAACTGATCATAATGATTTGACCCTTTGGTCACTCAAGTCTTCACACCTGCACATTTGTATCCCACACATCAACTACTAGTATTTGTTTACTTTTTAAAAATCCCCAGCTTCTTAATGCTTTGACATATTGGCATACACGCTCTTTAGAAATGTTATATAATTATGCATAGTCCAACAGAGTCAGTATATATCATGTTTGTGCATGTCTAGCAATGAACATAAAATAGGACTGATGGTGGAGCTCAGTGTGGAAAGTGTGCTAAGCCTCTAATGGACTCCGTATGTGGAATGTGCAGTTCAAGCTCGGTGCTTATTTTGGTTCAGCATTACAGACTTTTCCCTTTTCTTCTTTCTCTAACACCAGCAATGCCTTGGCTTTCACCATTTCTGCATTAGTGAAAAGCTATTATGATTTGCTCATTACTGTACACACACATCCTCAAAGGCATTTTACAAATTGCAATATTTTTAAGAATTAGAGGAATGGATACGTCACCTGAGTGTAATTAACATGTTCAATTCACTGTTTTTAATATGACTTTATTTATTTGCATATTTCAAAGAGTTTCAGCTTCACACCAATAAATTTAACATCCACACAAATATCTTAACTTCACAAAAACCCAAATGAATTCATACATGTTCCCTCTTCATTACACTTACTCTTACAACCTCAACTTACTTACACATTTGAAACACACAGACCTTAAAGCTGCAGTAGGAGGTTTCAGACAGTGAGGGGTGCTCTTGAGGCCACGGAAACATGCACAAACAGTCATTTCTATTGGTCCCATGGTCATTTATGTTGGTTATAGGGGGAAAAAAGAGGAAGAAAATATACCAGTTTTTCTTCAGGGCTCATCAACATCCTAAACCCGTATTCATATTTCAATGCACAATTATTATAACGGCAGATTTTCATCACTTAGGAGGCAGTAACAAGTGTTTATAATGCATAACAATCGAAAATGGTGTTCAGATCACTGGTCCTAACTTATGACACAATGCTAGACAGAAGAGTAATTTCTCCTCAATTAAATATTTGGATTTCACATAAAGAGCTGCATTTGGACATGACTATTTCTCTCAGACAATACATATATTGCCTTTTAAATATACAGGGTTAAAGACAACTTACATTTTTTCATGTAGATAAGAAGCATCTGGGATCTTTCCCTGACTAGTTCTTGGGGGAAAATAAATGACAGTACACAGGTTCATTTAAAGGCTGCTAGTAGTAAAGGTTTTCAATTCACCAAAGGCCTTCATTCTTTGATTCTGATGGCACAGAAGTCCTCTGCTTAGACACTTAAAAACACTTTGTTTGTCCATTCAGAAGATAGCCATGAATGCCAATCTGACAGCAGTGAAATAAGGGAAACACTGTCCAAAGTAAAAGCAAACAAATGGTACTCGAAAAAAAGAAAGGGAAATTATTTACAAGCCCTGAGAAACTTTTCTTCCAATATCAGACACAAAAGGCAAAAGTACAAAAAGGTGGCCTCATTGGTTAAGTGCTTCTGTGCATTTTTTTTCCTTCAGTCTTTATTGTCATTCAACTGTACAAAGATTCACCTGAGAGTAGATCCATTCTGGATTAATGTCCTTCAGGTGAGAGGTCCCAGACCCACACAGCTAATATAGCTTTCAGCATAGAGGAGGAAGTCTTTCAGAAGCTGCTTCCACAAAGCTGATGGCCAGTGTTATCTGGGTGAAATGGGTGGGCTGGAGAAGAGGCCCGAGTTGCGAGGGCTCTGTAAAGTGATTGAAGGGGAGGAGGGGGATGTTTTGCGGGGGCTGCTCAGGTCTCCGTTTTGCAACTTCCAGAGTAGCTCTTCATTTTCCATCGACAGACGCTTGTTGACTTTGGTCTCTTTCTGTAGCGATTCCTGCAAGACGGCCTGCTCTGTGGACAGTTGCCTGAATGGAAAAAGCAAAGTAAGCATGTAATAAATACTGACTAGTACAAGAACCAGCTGATGTTACATTACAGATCACAATCATGTAGTAAAACTGTGAGAATAGTCTGGGACCTGGGAATAGTCATAGACTTCAAAGTAGTGTTAAGCCTGATTAAAGCTATATTAAAAACATCCTGAGGACAAATGTTCTCCCAAACACAAAAGAACAAGCAATTAAAATGTAATATACACTGCTTTGAACCTACATTTACTGGCCATTTTAACAGACATTTCAACCACATACATGCAAAATGTACACTACAATGGATACAATTTGTAGATACTTTGTTGAATAAGTAAATTCAGTGACTAAGTTTCATACAATGCAGACACACAGGCCTTAACACACAATGTGCGTCATCTCCAGAAAAACATTTGACAACAGAATGGGATGCTAGATGATTACATGGTGAGCTGGGTGGCATTGATGATGTACAACTAATTATATGTCATTAAGGCTCTTGTTGCTGAATGCAATAAAATCTGCACTGCAATTTTCCAACATCTAGTGTATAGCCATCCCAGCAGATTGTTACAGAAGCAAAGCAGGGTCCAGCTGTCTATTAGTACCCTTAATTTTAGAAGAAACAGTGGAAAAGCAGGTGTCTCCAAACTTATGGACATATATTATAGTCCTGCAATCCATCAGCAGCAGTGGAGTAATGTGAGAGGACTTGGGCTGATTGAAGACCAGCCCAAGTTCTCCCAGGTCACTCCACTGGCTTCCTGTAGCTGCTCGCATCAGATTCAAAACCCTGATGCTCGCCTACAAAGAAAAAATGGACTAGCCCCTATATACTTAATGACAGTGGTCAAGTCTTGAACTCAAGCTTCCCAGTACGGCTCTGCTTGACCCGCCATCCTTCAAGACATGTGGAAGACTAGCATCAACACTCTTTCTGTCTTGGCACCCAGATGGTGGAACAAACTCCCACTGGTTGTTTGAACAGCAGAGTCCCTCACAGTCTTAAAATGCAGACTGAAGACTCATCTCTTTGTTGAACACTTAAGCGAGCATTAGTTTATAACACTTACTGTAATGCATTGAAATGCTCTTATATTGTGTATCTTTCTTTCTTGCTAGGTATTAGTAATGGTTATGTCTGAACTGAAGAGTAGTTTGGACTCTAATCTGTCTGTACTAGCTGAGATGATTCTCTTAATGGAAACAAAGCACTGTTGTACATCGCTTTGGATAACAGCGTCTTCCAAATGGCGTAGATGTAAACATCAGAAACTGAAAAAGATTAGTTGTCTACATGGTGTATCACATAAGTACATGTGTCTAACAAATTGACAAATATGTTTATACATTTTAAATGGCAACAGAGAGAAATGATACCTTGATAAAGCAGCATGTCTGTCCATCCTGGCTTTAAAGTCCTCATTTTCTTGCTGAACTTTCTTAAGACATTCATCAAGCTTTACATTTTTCTCCACCTAGAACAAAGCATTTAAACAGCATCAAAGTCAAGGCCTGGATCCAAGCCCTTTGCTTCACAAGGTTGAGAAACAGAACTACAATATATTGTAATACAAAACTATTTAGTATTTTCTTTATCCTTGAATTTTACCAACTGGTGAAATAAGAGAAGACTTAAATCAATGGCTAAAATGAGAGCTGAACTCACCAGCTTGTCCATTTGCATGAGTTTCTTGTCTTGCTGATGGATCTGCTTGTTCTTAATGTCTAGCACCACTTTCAGACTTTCCAGCTCCTGCTCCAAGTAAAGCGTGTGGGAGTCCTTCTAAAAACATTCAGGGTTAGAAAGATCAGAGTACTTTTTCATATTCACATATACCTGCAATGTGATCTCATGCAGATATTAATAAAAGATGATGGTGCTATATAGGTAGACACAGCTATAACTATGGTGGGGTTGTACATATTCCAGTGGCTGCAACTGTGACTCTTTAGGTGCATACTGTATATTATGTAGAAAAATCAAAGCACTGGGGGAGAGTGAAGTACAGCTGCTACAGTCTCACTATACATAGAGCAGGCCTGGCAGTTCAATGGAGGGTCTTTATCTAAATCCTCTTGTGTGCAGTGTCAACACTATCAGCATCAGAACCCACTTAACACTGTTCACAGAGTCTGTCTAATATTAACCCAGCACTCCCCAAAATCGTTAGGCCCTATTTGGAGAGAAAAAGTGTTCAAACTTTGTTATCAGTGGGCACTATTCCTGTCTACCTGATAACACACAAACAGCAGGGAAGAAGTCTAGATCTGAAGGCCAGTGTAAAAATATACCTGACATTTCTCTGCCAATTCTTTCCTTCGGTCCTCCTCTAGTTTCAGTCTTTCGCTGAGAGAGCTGTTCTCAGCTGCAAGATCCTCAATCTGATTCTGGCAGAAGGGGGATGTGTTAATGTCAAAAGAAATGCTGATTACATTGTTAGAACAAATTAAAACTAGTCAGACTTACAGATAATGTTGCTTCCGCATCTTTTAATGCTTTATCTAGAGTTGTCATCTCCTGGTCGTGAGACTTTCTGAGTTCTGAATTAGTAAGCAAAAGCAGAAGTTGGTCATGGACATGGCAGAGATTGATTGGATTTTGTATATGAAGTACTCTAGTAGTCTTGGGTGGGAAGCATTTGAGTCACCTTCAAAAGATTCTTCATAGTGTTGTTTAAGGCTCTCCACCTTCAATTCATGGCTGATTTCCAGTTCTTTCTTCAGAGCCTCATGCTTGGCTCTCAACTCCTCGAGCTACACAAGCAGAAAACAGTCAGTATCTAAAGCACTTTGCCAAATATTTGAGAAACATAATGGAACAGGTACACAAAAGCTTGATAGCTTGCAAGCTCAAATATAAATCACTTTGTAATAACTGAATACAAAAGGAAACTTGTGCACTGAAGATCAAATTAAAGAACATAGTTGAAGAAATATACGCATATAAAAAAATGCTCTTGGGACACATTTTAAAATTTAATCACTGGGACAACCAGAAGAATCTTGTGTGAGAATGTCCAAAAGTATAGTGAATAAAACTATGCTTCTTGCTCACCTGCTGCTCCATCTGGGCTTTGCACTTGTTTGCCTCTTCTTGGTATGTCTGATGAACCTTCTCCCACTCTGCTGAATAGAAAGTCTTCAGTCGCTCCTCGAGGTCGACCAGGTCGGAGCGGTGTTGCTCCTGGACCTTTTGCAGCACCCCATCGAAGGCCACACGCAGGTCCTCTTTCTCCTCTTCCAGACGCTCGCATGACTGCACCGAGCTCACTGTGGAGTGTAAACAGTTCTGTCATTTTATGTCATTAACAGGTTACTTCCATAATAAAGAAACACAAAGTGAATGATGAAGCAAATTTACTTAAAGATATACAGTGGCATGAAAAGGTTTGGGCACCCCTGTTAAATTTCCATGATTTTCCTTTATAAATCAATGGTTGTTTGGATCAACAATTTCAGATAAACATATCATTTAGCAGACGAACACAGTGATATTTGAGAAGTGAAATTAAGTTTATAGGATTTACAGAAAGTATGCAATAATTATTTAAACCAAATTAGGCAGGTGCATACATTTGGGCACCCTTGTCATTTTATTGATTTGAATACCTTTAGCACCAATTATTGAAACAATTTGTTTTGCAAGCTCACTGATCCTTGACCTACATACACAGGTGAATCCAATAATGAGAAAGGGTTAAGGTGGCCAATTGCAAATATTTCTCCTCTTTGCATCTTCTCTGAAGACTGGCAACATGGAAGTCTCAAAACAACTCTCAAATGACCTGAAAACAAAGATTGGTTTAGGGGAAGGACACAAAAAGCTATCTCAGAGATGTCAGCTGTCAGTTTCGACTGTGAGGAACATAGTGAGGAAATGGAAGATCACAGGCACAGGTCTAGTTAAGGCCCGAAGTGGCAGGCCAAGAAAAATCTCAGATAGGCAGAGGCGAAGGATGGTGAGAACAGTCATAGTCAACCCACAGACCAGCTCCAAAGACCTACAACATAATCTTGGTGCAGATGGTGTCACTGTGCATCGTTCAACTATTCAGTGCACTTTGCACAAGGAGAGGCTGCACATGGATTCCAGTCAATATCAGCAGATTCTTGAGAACAATGTTCAGAAATTAGTGACAAAATTGAAGTTGCGCTGGGGCTGGATACTTCAACAAGACAACGACCCTAAAAACTGCTCAAAATCTACGAAGGCATTCATGCAGAGGAACAAATACAAAGTTCTGGAATGGCCATTTCAGTCCCCAGACCTGATTATTGAAAATCTGTGGTGTGATTTAATGCGGGTTGTCCATGCTCGGAAACCATCACACCTTCAACCAGAATCCTGACTCTCATTGGAAGCTATAGGAAGCGTGTAGAGGATGTTATTTCTGCAAAAGGAGGATCTACTACATATTGATGTATTTTTTTCTGTTGGGGTGCCCAAATGTATGCACCTGCCTAATTTGGTTTAAATAATTATTGCACACTTTCTGTAAATCCTTTAAACTTCATTTCACTTCTCAAATATCACGGTGTTTGTCCGATTTGTCTGCTATATGATTACTAACCCTGTAAAGCTGCTTTGTGACATCAGTTGTAAAAAGCGCTTTATAAATAAAATTTGATTGATATATTTAACTGAAATTGCTGATCTGAATAACCAATGATTTATAAAAGAAAATAACGAAAATGATCAGGGATGCCCAAACTTTTTCATCCTACTATTCACAACACATACTGTATGTACTGACATATTTAGTTTTCATGTTGGAAGTTATGTTTGAAAATAACCAAAATGCTATATTTAAAATGATAAAAAGCAAGGGTAAAAAATGAAAAGGAAAATAAGTGAAAGACATTGGAATCCAGTCAGTTTATGCAGTTACTACATACACTGATTGCTGTTTATAGATTACATTTAGTCAAATTTTTATATAAATGAATGATTTTGTGATAGAACGTTCTTTTACAAGTATTTAAATTCTGCATGTGTTGATTAAAATTTGGTGCACTAGTTGACCAGTGACAGCTTCAAAGTCAAGCTATTTTACGAAAACACATTTGTTGCCCTGACATAAGGTCCTGCCAACACTCCAGACTATGATTCATAAGAAAAGCATTCTGCTTGGATACACAGTTGTCACTACAGTTATGGAATAACCAACAACAGTATAAGTAAAGCTACAACTGTTACATGAGACTACATGTCGAGTTACAACTAAGAAGAGTTTTGACAGATGATAAAGTGATAGGCACAGCTCACATGCCCTGTTCTCATTTGTGAACTGTGTCTATACTGACACTTTCCCAATCAACACAGGATTGGAAATATTGGCCCTTTCCAAATAGTTTAACTTATTGTTGGCAACAGATGCCTCTTAAGTACCTCCCAGAGGGACTAAATACACACCACTGTTCATACACAGCCAAGTGACTGCTGGAATCACAGCTGCAGCTGCTCTTTCTGTTCTACACTGTATGTAAGGCTGTCCAGTCAACCACCTCAAAGCAGTAGATTATCCTTGCACACTTGCAACTCTGTTTTCTGAATCCAAACGTATGCCTAGGGTCTTTTAGCAGCTCAGCTGTCTAGAATACTTGACAAATATATTCATATGCAGAATATGACCTCCATGTACTGCCGAAACAGCTCAGACCCATCAAGGCAAGGACTCCACAAAACCTCTGAAGGTGTCCTGTGGTACCCTTTACATCCTGTAAGTTGCAAGATGGACCTGCAGTGGATAAAGGCTGTTTTTCCAGCACATCCCCCAGATGTTAGGATGTGGGGAATTTGGAGGCCATTGTTAGTAGATACTGACCACTGAAGTAATAAGGCTCCCTGAAAATATGTTCCAAACTAGTTGTGTGGCCATAAGTATCTGTCCCTTGTTAAAGCCCCTTGGGTTTTCAGATCTGCCCATTTCTCCCACAACCAAAACATCAACCACAAGAACCAACCGTTTGTTTGCCATCTAATATCTCCCAGACCTTCACATGTGCCATTGTCAAAAGATAATCAATGTTATTCATGTCATCTGTGAATGTGGTCTGTATTTATAATAATCAGAGTATTAGATGATATTTCAGTCCATGCTAAAATATTTTTAAAATAAATGTAGCTCATTTTGAGTAGCACATTTTATTCTGTTTTCTATTAAAATAACACAAAAAGGAAACTTACACTGCAGTGAGGGTTACCAAGTCAAAAACCACATTTCCAGAAAGAAAAATTTATCCCTGTGTATTTTGAACTGTTCATTCAAAACAAATTACAAAAAATACACTGTAGTAAACAGAGCCTGGAGAGGGAAGAAAACAAAACCAAATGTCTAAAAATAAATCTCTATGCAACAGACAACACACATACATTATATAATATAATAATAATAATAATAAAAAATCTGTAA
>BRDA01082017.1:21911-37151 GCA_036984385.1 Crenuchus spilurus | reverse complement strand
TATATATATATACACACACACACACACACACACACACACTTTTCAAAAAAGGGGGGGTAAGATGATACTGGTGAGCTTAACTACAGGTCTTATCTTATACTTTTGAGAGTTTTGTTGCTGTGCTTCATGTTAAGATATTAGCTGAACTGTATATGCAGCCTTGCGCTCTCTTTTCAGTGCTGCTGTATGAGAAACACTGGCCAAGTGGCAACTTAAAGTCAATGTTTTGTAGCATCGGCTGGTAAAAGGTGCAGCACCGTACATTTTACAAATTGAGCAGCTCATTTTACCGCTATTAAGTTCGAGCCAAGGTTATTTTGAAACTTATCTTTGGACAGCTGCTTTAGTTTGGTACCGTCACCTGTCTCTGAATCCCGAGGATTAGTTTTGTTAACATCACCGGCACTGCTGTTTGCGCTAGTCCGTGCGGGTTTTTAAATAATTTGTGTGTGTGTTACTGCTGCAAATAAGTATTTGAACACACGTGAAAATCAATGTTAATATTAGCCTTTGTTTGCAATTACAGAGGTCAAACGTTTCCTGTAGTTTTTCACCAGGTTTGCACACACTGCAGCAGGGATTGTGGCCCATTCCTCCACACACATGTTCTCCAGATCAGTCAGGTTTCTGGGATGTGTCTGAGAAACACAGAGTTTGAGCTCCCTCCGAAGATTTTGTACAGGGTTTAGGTCTGGAGACTGGCTAGGCAACTCCAGAACCTTGATATGCTTTTTACAGAGCCACTAATTGGTTATCCTGGCTGTGTGCTTTGAGTCATTGTCATGTTGGAAGACCCAGCCACGACCCAACTTCAATGCTCTAACTGAGTGAAGGAGGTTGTTCCCCAAAATCTCACAATACCTGGCCCCGGTCATCCTCTCCTTAATGCAGCAGTAACACACAAATAATTTATTTAAAAAATCATACATTGTGATTTCTGGATTTTTTCTTTTAGATTGTCTCTCACAGTGGACATGCACCTAAGATGAAAATTTCAGACCCCTCCATGATTTCTAAGTGGGAGAAGTTGCAAATTCACAGGGTGTTTCAAATATTTTCCTCAATATATATATATATATATATATATAAACAAAAAACAGTGCTAAAACAGATTTAGCATCACATTGTCAATAACACAATATACCTAGAGACAACACATCACCCAGCTCTACAGTATAACTGTGTCCTATACAAATGAAAGACTTATATGACAATGTAAAAACACATTCCACTCCAGAAGAGGCTCAATAATATTAGGTGTCCTCAGAATGTTATTCCCATCCTTCCACACTAGTAAACGTAAAAATTAATCCATGACTTCAAGGCAACATTCAAAATATTTTCAAAGCTACATCATGGATATTGCATCATAGAACAAAATGACTCACTGACCCTCATCTGATTTTAATCACAAGTCAAAAGGAGGCATTTGAGGTCAATCAATTAGTGACTGATGCACAAAGCAGTCCATTAGACAATACCTGAATCAAACACACACACCCTATACAAATACCTTAATCAAATACTGTATATAATAGTAAAATTGTTAGCATGATATGGAAAAAAGAACATGGATTAGACATACTGTATTGGGTTGTGTTCTGTAATCTGTCCCCAGTATAGAGGAAAGCAGGACATCTGTTGTACCAGAGACAACAGAAGAGCCAGAGCCAACGCTCACTAATGTCTGGATGCGTTTCATAAATCTACAGTGTAATTCTATTACTGGGTAAATTTATACTGCAGAGCTCAGATGCACAACCTATAAATAATCCAGATAACGTGAGCGAATGGAAAAGCAACAAGCAAGTGACAGAAGTCTACTCATCATTGGACAGGGTGAAGCATGCCATGACTTCAAAGCTGTCATGTGTAGAAGTGATGGAGAAGTAGTTCAGTTACTAGGTAAACAGCATTGTCTGATATTTAGAAAAGAGACAGTGATAAAGCAGTTATACCATGGAGAATAATATATGTATAATATAATAATGTATTTTGGTTTGTTTCAGCGTACCCTTAGCCAAGTACAACAATGTACATGCTTAAGGTCCAGGCTAACCTCCAAGAAGGGTCAATGGTAAAGTTTGTTTTTTGTGTATGGTCCACTAAACCTACGTAATTTAATTATGATAATTCCTACAGAATAAATGTGGAAACAGTTATGCATGTACAGACCACATGGGGGTTAATTACATGTAATTAAAGTAAGTTTTTAAAGCAGAAGTAGACAAGGGCAACTCCACCAGCTGTAATCAGCTAACGAGATAATATCTCAAATTTAAGAGGAGCACCAAAGCTGTGCAAGACGAGACCAATTTTTCTTAAGCCTCTGAGCAATTTACATTAGTGCAATTTAAGAAGCATTCACACTGTAAATGCCTAATCTGGAGAGAAGTCAACATAAAAATATGTCAAGCTCCACTAAGAAGATTTCAGAGACATTACTGAAATGAGAAAGTTGTGATGTCAGTCGTGATATATAAGGAAATCAATATTTGAAGCTTGAAGCTTTTGCTGGTAACAGAACACAACAACATGTGGGGTCATATGGGTGTCAGACTTTTCTAGACGTCTGGAATGTGCTAATAAGCTGAGATTATAACGGTAAAGAAAAATCATGTGCAGGATTAAAAGTGCCTGACAAACGTGAAGAACACAGAATAAAGACAGAAAATTGCCTGAAAATCAAGCTAACATCAGTGTATAGAATAAAAAAAGCAAAGTCTTAACAATTCTGACCCTACCAACTATAACATCATGTTCAGTCAGAATACACAAACAGCTGGAAAGGACTAGACCTTGTAGCTGATAATCACCACAGAGAGTATAATAATGTATATACTTAGACTGAACCCTAAGTACGTCCTCCTGTATAACTCAACTTGAACTCAAGATTCGACTGACTCCTCCATTAACTGTCCCTTCCTACAGATGTTTGCAGAGCCATAGCATCGAAATAATTGTGATTGCCAGGACAGAGGCCTTCTCCAACACTGTCTGGAGGAAAGGGCGTGCAAAAGAATTTGTGCCTCTGGAATCACCCTCGAGGGAAAGGCAATACTGTAGTGACTTTGCCCTGCCATATTACAGGGCAGTAAAACAGATTGCTAACCCCCTTTCCTGGCCCTAAAATCACTAATGGTTCACTGGCTGGCCCATGTGTAGTGGTGGGTAGGTGAAATTAAACAGATGAGGACAAAAAAAATCGAATTACAGGACAGCAGAAGCCAGGCCGGTCATAGTGTTTTTGTCTGGGAACAGAACACCCACTGTTTTCCTCATTGATTATTTCCACTTGTGACGGTCATCGTGTTAAAGTCGCACGCCAAAGGCAGTAGTTCTGGTGCTTTTTTGTTTTGTTGCCTTTATGTTCCACAGATATTTGCAAACAGAAAAGCAGTCCATGTACAAATGTTCCCTGTTACATTACAGAAATGAGTCACTGAAATCGCCCAAATGTTTTAAAAATATAAAACATGGTAATATTACTGTTCATTAAAATTATGAATGTATTATCAGTCACCTATAAATCAAATGATTTTCAGTTACAATGTTTTGTAAAAGCGGAGACAACATCAGTACTCACCAAGTTCCTCACGCAGATTAAGCAACTCCAAAGAAAGCTCCTGGCGCTGTTTCACCGCTTCTTCATGCTGTAGACAACAGAGAACAAACTCTTATCAGGAACTCTTATGTAGTACATTTGACTGTGGCTGTAAACAAGTGATCTTGTGATTTGAGAAGGTTGAAAGATTTCATCCTCTAATGCTTTTTTATTTTTATCATGCCAACTAATGTAATCAGTTATTGCTCAGAATGCTGTTCTCACAGGATTAGAGAAACAGGAATGAAAAGGTCATTTTTCAAATTCTTTAAAAATTAGATCAGAAATGAACTGTATCCTAAGACACACACTGCAGTAAATATTTCTGTATAATCCCAAGGAGTGGCCTTTGCTAATACAATGTAAAAATAGAACCATTTCAACAAAATGTAATTGGTTTCCTCAAGCAACTGAGTAAAGAATGATGCAGAATAGTGTAATCAGTAACTCCCTCACACCCCCACCACTCGGTTTTTGTTTTCTTTTTTAAGTGGAGTGCAGCCAGACCCACAGCTGCAGTGCTTCAGTCAGCCTCCCCAAAAAAAAAAAAAAAAAAAAAAAAAAAAAAAAAAAAAAAAAAAAAAACGCAGAGGAGATCCAAACAACCCAACCTGCTAGCTTCTTAACCTGTGCTGTCCTCTACAGATCAATAAAATCCACACTGAGACACATACCCAAGCCAAATGCAAAGTGATAAACAGTTAAAACCTCTGGCAGAGTACAAAGCTTTGCATGGAACAACAGACTTGACAAATGCCAGACATAACATGATGAGTCACTTATAAACTCACAACCCTTGTAGCCCAAGATTAATAATTAAAAACAAGAGACTTTGTGCAGGCATCCACAGATATCCCATTTCTTCCTACCCTGCTCCCAGAAGAGAAGATGAATGTCTTTACCCTGGGTCCAGCGCAGGGAACATTAAGGCACTGTTTGCTGCCGGAGCAGCCCATTGTCCGGCAGTCCTCTGCAGTTCTGCTCGGTCCAGAAAGGCAGAAGCCCAGGTGGAGGAACCACCACCACCTCCACCTCCCCACACAACTGCTCTCTCGCTTTACATTAGAGGGATGCCTGGATAAAGCTGTTCTATTGGCCCTGGCCTCCTCCAACCACTCGCCTCTCAGTGGCAAGGACTTACCGTAATGTGACTAATAGAGGAGCAGTGGGGGAGGAGGCTGCATTGTGTGCATTGGCAGGATATGCATCACTGCACTTATAGACAGCCACTTTGGACAGAGCACAGAAGGGGGTTTAAAAATAAATAAATAAATAAATAAAAAACGGGAGCTGACAGTATGCTGATAGAGTGGCACTTACTGAAATGCAGCATGTTATGGGAGAAGAGTGTGCAGTGACCTTCCTGCAGGAGAAGAGAGGGGGAAGAGTACCTCCTCTTCAATCTTTTACCCCAGTGAAAACATAGCAACTGCTGCATTGACTAAAAATAATGTACCTCCACATAGACAAGAACATCTCTATAAAATATGTTTATATACTGTGTATTTTATCCACAGTCAGTTCCTTGTTTTGTTATTTATATGACAGTGGCTCTTCAGATTACGCAAATATTTATTTTTGAAAGGACCAACAGAAATAGTCTAAAACCTGGTCAATTTACATTAAATGTACAACAGCAAAAATGGGAATAGATACACATATACCTAATGCTTTATAGTCTGCTGCATAACAAAAACTACATAAAAGATACAATTCTGACATTGATCAACATCTGTGTCATAATTAAACTGCTCTCGGGTGTTTACTTATAAATCTTGAGTCCTACAGATAAGTCCACACACTCACACGATAGCTCACATGAATGCATTAAATGTCTCCATGAGACAAAATCAATACTAATGGAGTGGTAAATAAACTGCACCAGGCTTCAGTAACAGCAGATCTTCAGACTGAAAGAGAACACCAAGACCTGGCAACGCATTTCTGTGCACATCAAGTCAACAGTGCAAAAGACCCCACCGAACAAAATGAACATGCACCCTCTTGTAGTGAAATTATGGCAATGTTCTAAGTGTTGACAACTCTATGCAAACAAGTGATATAAACCAGCCCACTCCACCTTTCTGAAAGCCTGGCTCTGCCTGTAACCATATCGAGTCAGCAGCTGTACATTCTCACACAGACATGGCAAGGCCCAACCCACTATTCTTAGGCAAATGAATGTTTAACAGATTCCACTGCAGTACACTGTGCCCCCATAACAAAATACAATTGCATATGTGCCAAGTGCCAATATATTTTAATGAATTACTTGTTAGCAGTGAAAGTAATCCGGTCCTTGTTGTCAAGGAACAGCACAACCAGCTAACTGTAACCTGGTTTCAAATGAATATGGTGTGACATTTCCTATAAAACTGTAAACTGAGATAAAACCTTCTTCACTAATCCATATTCATCATTCTATGGTTTCTTTGTTCCTGGATCTGCAGATTGATCAATATTAAAAATGATATGTACAAAAAAAATCAATAAACGCATGCATGCATTGGCATCAGTTTTTACAAGATTATTTTCAGTTAACAAGTGAACCAACTGTCCATGCAAACAGTGCGATTGTGCACCATACAAATACTCGCTTATAACTTGCATTGTGTCAAGAGCTTTGCAGTGACGTCAGCTAGAATTGTATTTGAGTGGGCAGATAACAGATAGTTCTGGGTCTCTGGGAGATGCAGAAACTGTCAAAGTAATCACTCCACAAAAGAGAATTTCAGGGTACATAAGAAAGTGTATTATCAGTTCTATAGACGGCAAGCTCTCATCTCCGCAACTCAAAAATGGCCTTTTCTGCCTTAAACATATACAAGAAAAATTACAGAATATCTGATTAAAGATTTCTGTACAGCATTTTAGCACAAATTGAGTGGTTTTCATTGCTTTATTACAAAATACAGGATATTCCTAACTTATTCCTAACTAAAGCTACAAAAGTAAGCTGAAACATTGTCTTATGTTGCAACTGAAAAGATAAACTTTCATGTGTCTCTCTGTCTAGTCTTCCAAGAAAAGTTTGATTATCTTCTGTATCAAAGGCATATGTTACAGAAACCATAATACATGTTGTCTGTGCATGGTTATACCACTAGTACACAAGAGATCAAAGAGAAGGCCACCTGAAAAGGTGCTGAACTGAAAAATTATAAGCATTTAGAAAAAAACTAAACATTAGCATCAGCTCACATCTGCTTAATTAAACAATTATCCATAAATGTAGCCTATGAAATTTTGATTAAACAGTGTTATTTTATACAGAATAACAAGTACAGATATGCTTCTGGTCAATTACTCCATTGATGCATCACTTAATATACAAAGTTCTGCATATACAGTATTACTTTGGGTGTAATTAAAAATGTCCACTAGGGAGGTGTGGTTAATGGGATAAACTTGCCTTCCTAGAAACCTACTTGTTAAAGCTCATTAATGAGCCACAACAAACAATGCAGGGAAGCAAACTCACCAATGCTTGTTAACACACACAAATACACACACACACACACACACACACACACGTCTTTGTGTGATAATAACTTTGAAGTTATAATCTCAGCATTTGAAAACAAATGGATCCTTGAGCAATTCAATCACAACCTCTGATGGACCCTTATTTTGGTGATAATATAAGAACACATTTTCACGAGAAAAGGCAATTATATATGAATCAGTTGAATGTATTAGAGGTAAAGGATGACTAGCAACAAGATGGATTGATACAATCAGAGAAGTCTTGATCAAACCCAGCCATTAAGAAGGTTGAAGACCAAAAATAGTAAACAAATATTCTGGAAAAACACTATTCACATGATAGTCAATAGTCAGAATCCATTAGAGGACACTTAATCATCGACGACAGCAGCAGCAACAACAACAACAGCTGATGGGACATGAAAAAAATTCTACGTACCTCTGCGCAAATGTTTTGCACAACCACAGTGATGGCTTCAAATCTGCGGTTGTTGGCGATGAAGCTGTTCTTCAACTGCTGGATGGTCTGTTTCTTCTTCTCACATAGAGCCTTGTAGTACTCCAGCCCTCGTGGCTTGGTCTCTGGTGGCACCAGGTCTGGCTGGCTGTTAGTCTGGCCCTGCTGCTGGCTCCGAGAGGTTGCCTTTGTTTTGCCCTTGTCAACTGTAAAAGACAAGCTGTTTAGAGTGGCTACAACATTCAGCATCCTTTCCACTTTTAAAGCTTCATGCTTTAAAAGTACCACTGTCTGCTGATATGAGCCACTATTCATGGTCTACACTTCTCTCAGAGATACAAAGTTTGTAGTCATGTAAGTACACTGCTCTGTCTGCAAATAGAATAGAAGTGCTGAATGAGATTGTCTATCTCCTGATCATATCTCCCCCTCTGCCCCTAACCAGACATCAGAGCACTCTTATTTTAGCAGGGCCATGCCACAATAGTTTTGATTTACATCAGCTAAATACAACACCAGGACTTAATAATGGACAGAATCCTACTAACAAGGTGGCATTACCGGTGAGAAGAAAAAGGAGACACCTTCACTAAAGTCACTTTGAAAATGTGACTAGAACACATGGGATGTGTGTGTTGTGGTCTTGCTATACAGTTTTTTTCTTTTCTGACACTGGACACCAGAAGCCTGTATGGAGGCAAGTTGTTCTGTCTGAGCCATTACATAACAGCTCTATGAGGACTGGCTGGAAAGGGCATTTCTGAAATGCCACTTTTAATGAAGGAGGAGTGGTCTTGAAGCCCACATGAAACTAATTTCCCCTTCAACATCACCAAGCTATACATAACTGCACAAATGTAAAACAGTATTCAGTGCCAAGTACAATATAAAACCTAAAGCCCTAAAAGTAAAACAAAAAAGTCAGAAAAACACTGAAACTTAAGCACATATGGTATAAAACAATGCTGCATTAACTTTTCAATTAGCATTTGCAGTTTTGTTTTAGTACCCAAAGGCTATAGGGTTTCCCGTGGCTCATATCAAATAATCATTGCAAAATTAATGGCATTAAAAATTGATACCTGAATAAGCTAGGTAAATAGCACTACATAAATACAGTGTTGAAACTCTAGTAAGAATCTACATAAAAAAATGACTTCTTATTATTCATTATAAATAATGACTTACTATAAGCCTAAGAGTTTCTCTTACAGACATTATGCAGACTATTGTTGGCTTCAAACTCAAACTGTACAATGTTCCTAAAAGCAAACAGTTAAAGTCCTTCCATGTTCAGCTCCTTGTTCTCACCCATAAAACAAATAGAAATATTCCTATCATGTGTGCAGTGGGACCTGACAACATTGGACACTTAAATAAGAGCTTGATTTCCAGCAATACATAGACGCCGTTACATACATAGGTTTTCTTTAAACCACCCCTCAGTTTGGACATGCTATTCCACTTGCATAATATTTAATATTCTGGATGAAATATTGTCTATTCTAAGTGACCATTTGGTGCAGATTACAAAATATCAAACCCCTGTACAGATTTAAAAAAAAATTACATTTTAAAATCATATTTCAGATCTGAACACATAGTTCTACATTACAGTGACCTTTAACAGTTGTAAATGTCAGGGCAGTATCTCATTACTAAGCAGTGTAATCCTTCAGGAAGGGGAAAATTAAGTGGTTTGTCTAGAAGGCATATTTGAAAAAAAAGGGAAGAAAAGAAAAGAAAAAACACTTTTCAAAAGTAAGGAATGAACTATAAAGAGGCTTTCTAATTCAAACCATAAATATTCCACAGCTGGTTTGTGGTGAAATGCATTCCATGTCTCCATCTACTGGTAATAGTCCAGTACACCAATACAGTTTCATGTTTTCACTCTATCCAAGCCTTAAACATCTGTCTTGACATTTAATGTTCATCAGTTAAACAGTGATTAAATTACAGGTACTGAGTAAAAAAGGTAGAGGCAAGATTTTCAAACCAGCTTTTCCAAACCACCTTTTACAGATAACTTGGGAAGTCCTCAGCTTGTTAGTGTTTCTTCCATTTTTGGAATTAATACCCTTTTCTTTATTACAAACAAGTACATACATAAATAATAAAATCCTTATTGTGGTGTGGTGTAGATTGCAATTTTAGCTAGAACAAAATAAAATTGAGATACCATTACCTGATGCCAGCACAATTTTGTATTAGCAAAAGTAAAAATATGGAAGTGAATTCAGATTTTATCTCCACATATTAAGATTAGCTTATGCACAGTAATTAGACTGGAGTAACTAGACCATTTGTCCAATCCCACTTTACAAGCGGGTCTCAGGGGAGTATTCTGTAAATTAACACAAGAAGGGCATCATACGGCTGAGCCCTGTAGAGAAGAGGGCTTTTAGAAGAACAGCAGATAATACTAACAATAATAATAAAAGCTTAATTTATACCCAAGATTGCTTCACAACAGCCCTAAAGTACAACAAAGCACTTGACTCAGTTATCAGAGAAAATGTATAAATACACAAAAGAGGGAGAAGAAAATTTAGATTGTCTCACTAGAACACCAAATGTATACACCCATAATCCAAATGGGCAATGGGGAAGTAAAAATATAGGAATGAAAGGTTGGAACACAGATTAGGGAACTGTGGAAAGAAACACCAATTTTAATTCCATTTTAAAGAATTTATTTTATCAGTATTTATTGCTATATAGAGTAAACAAAGTTTTCTCTATATTTATCACTGTAAATTGGTCTGTGCTTTATAGAACTGATAACTGCATGTAGTTTTAAATTATTCACCCTCATCTCACACACCTGAATTATTCAGGCAGTTCTGAAAAAGCAGATACACTCTCAGTCTACACTGCTGTTTCTGCCTCACTCAAGACCTCCATAACAGTTGGTCAGTCCTACACAGTACAGAAGGCTTTTAACTTTGGCTACAAAGTCTAGACTAGACAGTATATTGTGTGATAAATTAAAAAAAATATCTGAAACAGTAAAAATCATGCTTTCAGAAAGCATGCTATATTATTTGCTATATTTCTTACTAGAATTGTCATACTTGAACTTTGACTTTGATACTGATATTAAATGTAGGATCACGATTTTTGATACCAAATCTTTTTAAAACTTTTTCTTTTTAAGTTTCTCAATTTCTACAGCTAAACTGTTTTTATATGTAGTATCTATATAATCAATACATTTTCTTCAGTTGTCAACAAAATACAACAAAATTAACAAAATATAGTAAAATACAGCAAGATAAAACAACATTCTAAAAAACATCAACATATGGTTCCAAACCTTCTTAAAAGTCATAGTATATATGTAATTTATTGCCAAATTTAAGTATTGAAAAGTTTCCTACATTTCCAATAATACCATAATGCGAAAACAGAAGAAGAAAAAGAAAAAAAAAAAAGTTACACTGACTGTAAAATTGTATAAGATATGAAAGAGGGTCTTAGTGGTCACAGAAGGAATAACAGTGAGCATTCATCATTCTTGTGTGCCACTTGGGGACAGCTCTACCAGTCTGCGTAGGATGCTAGATTAATCCAAAACACTTGTACCATTCGTCCCTCCAAACGTAGATGAACACATTTGAGACAATTTGATATTGGGGTAGAATACTGCTCATCATGACATCAATCTTATAAGATTAAAATCTGATACATATGTACACTGGAACTAGTCAATTATTAGAGAACCTGGTAAGGGCTGAGTGAATGGTAAAATGACCAAAGCCAAAATGTGTAGGTATGCCACTGCCCAGAATTATGAAATCTTTTCTGTCCAGTTGCGTGCCATTAAAGCACTGACATAGTTACAATAAACATCCTGTTTAAATGCAACAAACCTGAAAGACTCACTGACCCAGATTTGTGCTGTACAGTGAGATCATAACTATAGCACATGGTGCAAACAGGCCAGCATCCCCATGGAAGTCAGTGCAGGAGTGCTATCAATATACCTTTATTTGAGGGCAATGTTTCAGCAAGTGAAATGAGACCCTGAACCTTTCCATAAATCATACACTTTAAATATAGTCCATCGCCTAGTCTGTTATTATTCCTCCTGCATTGGGGCTATCTTCAACAGTCCTTATTTGGCCACTCTCTATAAAAAGATGCTGTCTTGCACAATCTTGGAGTCTTTTTTAAAGATTTGTTTCATCAGTAAAAAAAATGTTTAAGAAACTACCATTAAAGCAGTGAATACAGGTGAAATTCACCTGCTAAAAACTTAGTGTGTTTTCAGGCCTTGGTATCAAATGTTGCCATACTGAAAAGCAGATAAAAAAATAATAATAATAAAAAAAGTTAAATGCTTGTATGTTATTGGTTTAAATTTTTTACCCAAGAAAACATTTGCCTGCCAGCCTAGAAAAGCTTCCTGACTATTTTTGGACAGTAAGTGGATGCCTTTTTGGCATGTAAACGAGCAGCAAATATCAAATACTCTCTACCAGAGAGAGTAAACAGCCAGACTAAAAATAGACTCAAAAACATCTAAGGAGATGGCACCTTGCATGAGAGAGAAAATAAAACATGTCCATGCGTAATGAAGGTAAATTCACAGGAACAAACCTGCTCGAAACACGACTGTGCTCTTCTTGCAGCCAGACAGCAGCTGAAGGCTTCGGAGCAAGCCTTTTGCAGTCAGTTTCACATGGATGTTGGAGAGAGAAAATTTGGGAGAGAACAGCATTTTGCCGGTCCAAAAAGATACACAACTAGCAAGGCTTTTCAAGCAAAACAAAAAGAAAAGCATTCAGAGAAGCAGACCTGGTCTGAAGCCACATGCCGAAGACTCAATTCATGAAGAAATCGTTCAGTGAAGCACTGAAGCGTAGAGAAAGAGACAAAAAACCCCAGTAAATACCAGCAAAAGGTTACAGCGAGGTGAGGGGAAAAAAATCAATCCCACCTTCAAAACAATAAAATAAAATAAATGTTCCTTAATTTGTAAGGAATAAAATAGCTGTACTAGCTCAAATAACAGTAAATGGTAGAGAAAAGGGCTTCTGGCACTGTAGCCCCTCAGACAGACACATCGAACACAGACCGACTTAATCCCCAGATCAGAAACACTCTTTGAAGCAAAGCTCTAGTAGCATCCCTCTATGGCTCTGCTGCTATGGAGGTGGAGAAGGATGCTAAGGGAGAGAGGCGGGAAGGAGAAAGGGAGGGGGGTGAGTGGGAGGAGTGAACAACAGCGCCTCGAGCTGTGACACACACCTCCCTCTCCTGCCTTTGCACACATGCTCGCTCACCCTCTCCTTCTCCCACACGATGGAGGGCGAGAGGACAAAAATGGCGTGAGTGAAGGCAAGAGCTTGCTGCTAGGTTGTGCCTGGTGCAGAGCTGTATTCAGACATGCTGATCCCCCCACGAGTCTCAATCTAATATGCATGTTAACCCATCATTTACACAGTAGTGGCAGAATCCTAAATGCTTTCCATCTATATATTAATTGTAAACAAAATAGTTTTTATAATAAAGAGACAGCAACATGCCTATACAACTAGTTTGATTTATGAGTCCATTAACTCAAATATGAATACATGAAATACCGGTTCATGAATGTCTTGGCACCAAACAGTAAATGTAATCACAGTGAAAGGTCACACTGTAAATGATATTATTTAATCAACAGCTTTGGCTACATTAACTGCATGTTACATTTGTTGTATCATCATTACAGCTTGCATTGTGGTATTATTTATTTTCAGATATTGATACCAAAACCTTATCAATACAGACAGCACTGACCAAAACAGATGCAATATTCTTTTTTTTTTAATCTAAATTAAATACTTCTGAAAAAATAGAATATCATAAAAAGTTCATTTACTCTTCAAAAAGTAAACAGTCATTTTATATTCAATACACAAAATGACATTTCAAGCCTTTTTTGCTTTGCTGTATGAATTATAGCTCATGATAATCAGAAATTAAGAATCTCAAAATATTAGAATGTCATTTAGAGTGTGTAAATTATGATTCAAACACTATCAATATTAAACAAAAAAAAAGTCATTGTGTGTGTAATGACAATAAAATATCACAATATAGATTTCTGAATTAAAACAAATTAATGTTTTCACAATATTCAAATTTTTGGAGATGCATTAGTATGTCCATATCCATGACATTATCATGTGCTTAGTGAAGTTAAAACATGTTTTACTTGCTTTGTGTGTTGTGGTGTACAAGCAGTTCTGTACAGTTTCAGGCTAGCTTTGTGAACAAATATGACTCGATTCATACTTTTTCTTCCTCTGATATTCAACCATACATGATCACCAATCAATCAGCATGACTGATCCTACTTATAATGACCTGACTCGCACACGCAGTACTTTATCACCTCTAAAAAATAACTCGTATCAATATTTACAGTGAGGAAAATAAGTATTTGAACACCCTGCAAATTTGCAAGTTCTTCCACTTAGAAATCATGGAGAGGTCTGAAATTTTCACCTTAGGTGCATGTCCACTGTGAGAGACATAATCTAAAAGAAAAAAATCCGGAAATCACAATGTATGATTTTTAAAATAATTTATTTGTGTGTTACTGCTGCAAATAAGTATTTGAACACCTGCCAATCAGCAAACATTCTGGCCTTCAAAGACCTGTTAGTCTGCCTCTAAAAAGTCCACCTCCACTCATTATTTTAAATTAGAAGCACCTATCTGAGGTTGATAGCTACATAAAGACACCTGCCCACCCCACACAATCAGTAAGACTCCCAACTACTAGCATGGCTAAGACCAATAGAGCTGTCCACAAGACACCAGAGACAAGATTGTAAACCTTCTCAAGGCTGAAAAGGGCTACGGGGCAATTGCCAAGCAGCTTGGTGAAGAAAGAACTGTTGGAGCAATTATTAGAACATGGAAGAAGCTAAATATGACTGTCAAACTCCCTCGGACTGGGGCTCCATGCAAGATCTCACCTCGTGGTGTATCAATGATCCTAAGAAAGGTGAGGAATCAGCCCAAAACTACACGGGAAGAGCTGGTCAATGACCTGAAGAGAGCTGGCACCACTGTTTCCAAGGTTACTGTGGCTAATACACTAAGTCGTCATGGTTTAAAGTCATGCATGGCAAGGTAGGTTCCCCTGCTTAAATCAGCACACATCCAGGCCCGTCTTAAGTTTGCCCATGATCATTTGGATGATCCAGGGGAGTCATGGAAGAAAGTGCTGTGTCAGCTGAGACCAAAATAGAACTTTTTGGTCTTAATTCCACTCGCCGTGTTTGGAGGACGAAGAATGATGAGTACCATCCCTAAAACACCATCCCTACTGTGAAGCATGGGGGTGGAAGCATCATGTTTTGGGGGTGTTTTTCTGCACATGGGACAGGTCGACTGCACTGTATTAAGGAGAGGATGACCGGGGCCATGTATTGTGAGATTTTGGTGAACAACCTCCTTCCCTCAGAGCATTGAAGATGGGTCGTGGCCGAGTCTTCCAATATGACAATGACCCAAAGCACACAGCCAGGATAACCAAGGAGTGGCTCCGTAAGAAGCATATCAAGGTTCTAGAGCGGCCTAGCCAGTCTCCAGACCCAGACCTCTGACCGATCCGGCGAGATCTTGGAACTATACGAAGAATGCCTCGGTGAGGAACCAATAGGACCGACACACGAAACCCAGTAACAGT
>BRDA01082017.1:524-16622 GCA_036984385.1 Crenuchus spilurus | reverse complement strand
GTTAGAGGCCTGTATTAGACATGAATGGGAGAGCATTCCTATTTCTAAACTTGAGAAACTGGTCTCCTCTGTCCCCAGACGTCTGTTGAGTGTTGTAAGAAGAAGGGGGGATGCCACACAGTGGTAAAAATGGCCTTGTCCCAACTTTTTTGGGATTTGTTGACACCATGAAATTTTGAAACATATTTTTCCTTTAAAATGATACATTCTCTCAGTTTAAACTTTTGATCTGTGATTTGAGTTCTATTCTGAATAAAATATTAGATGTTGGCACCTCCACATCATTGCATTCAGTTTTTATTCACAATTTGTTTAGTGTCCCAACTTTTTTGGAATCCAGTTTCTATTATGTACATATTCACGTGAGGCTCAGCAGAAATAAACTCATGTACAAAACTCAATATGACTTAACACACTGTAGGTTAGAACTGCATTTCCCAGGTTTGCAGAAAAAAACCCCTTCTTGTTAGGCATTCGAGAGGTAATGTGATGTAAATGAGAATATGGAGGGCATTTTATCTGTGCCTGTTTTTTTTTTACCTAATGAGGTTCTGGGAGGCAGACTTTGGAGCCTGTTTTTTACTGAAATTGTTCTATGAATGGATGGTCTCCCAAGAACTCCTGTAGAAGGTTCCACATAATCTGGGAAGAGATGGGTGAAAAATTACACATTTACAAATTATACAGAAAAGCCATTTCATTCATCACACTCATATTTGAATGTACTGTATAAGGATTAAAAAAAACAAAAACAAAGGCATCATGCTGAAGAAAGTGAGTAAACACTATAGCTCCTCTTTCAATGTGAAAAGTGCTATTAATATGTTTCCATGTTACCATAGCCTCACTGTTGTTCCTGGTAGGAGCAACACATTGAGATAGCAACCCAAACAAACTAATCATACACTTAAAAGAGGTGGTTTGTCAAGTGTTCTTTAATAAAGAAAAAGTGATCTATTTAGCACCAAAAAGGGTTCTTCTATTAGGACAAGCTTAACATCGTAGTGATAGGACAACCCTTTATTGGGCTATATAGATCCATTTACAACACGCTCATCAATCTGAAGAACGCTTTCTCCATGCAAAGAACCCTTTGGGGTAAGTGTATTTTGTAAGCGTATGGTACATTACTTGACACCTGATCTAGGTTTGAAATCATAGCAAAAAGCTTCTTTACAGCACAAAAGATACACAGAAGGAAACAATTACTGCTTCAACCATTTAAAACCCAAATTTATCTCAGATTGTGAGCAAAACACAAAACTTACTTCTCCATAGCTGAGCCTTAGATTTCCCATTACAGACAGCTAACAAAGGAATGATACAGAAGCGATAGGATCCGATGAGGAGGCATGTCAACAGAGTGAGATCACACTGAGCAGACACATTGGCTTGGGGGATCAGGGTTGAGTTGGTGAAAATGTGCACAGAAAATTCGGTCCAGGTGCAGCTGCGGAGGCCTCCATATGCTGCCATGATCTTATCCAGTATGTTTAGCAATGCATAAAGAAAACAGAGTTATCCTGTTCATACTAAACCTCTGAGATCATACTGTTCTGCACTGTTTTCTAGCTTCCCTCCAAGTGAATTGGAGTGGAACAAACCCTGCCTCCAGACATCTGGGACTGTGGAGCCCCGTTCATAGAAAAGCAGGAACTCCACCAATGAGGGAGCAGCAAGGAAGAGAAGATGCTCTTGGGGGGAAAAGGCCCTTTGTCTGCTTGGGGTTCCCCTGCTCTGTCTGCAGTGACAAAATTGGCCTACATTTCAACTGTACTTTTCTTCAGTCCCAAGAAAAAAAAAAAGTGGTCAAGACCCTGGCTTTAGAGCCACAGGCAATTACTGCAGTTTGAACAGGATTTAGTTGACTGAGTGACTGATCTAGGTCTCTGCATCCTCAATATTCAACTACAGAACGACACTCATAGCCACATGTTATGATTGCCACTTTCTTCACTTTAGTCATGATGTCATTTCAGGTCATAATTATCAGTACTGATCTATAATCAGTGAAAATTTTACATAAATTCATTACACTCTAATGGCTGATGGATGAATGTATCCTGAAGGAGGGATTTAGTTCTTCAGGCCTCAGATTAAAGGCACCAGCAATCAGTCTGGAAAAGTGGGTCAAGATGTGCAAGAATAAGGTTGATCTTGTCTGCACCGACTGTGGATGTGGGATATGCTGGGTCAAGATGTGCTTAAGCAGAAATAAAGTCTACAAACGCAGGAAAATACAATCATATTCAACTGCCCCACTGGAATTGGCAACAAGACAAGAATTCATTGTTTATATTCAGTATATATGTATATTTTTTACAATTTTATGTATCTTGTTTTGCTTATTTATCTCTTTTGTTTTTAATTTATATTATTTGTTCTTTCTTCCTTATATGCAGTTTTAATGGAATGGAATCTGTGAAAAGTGCACTATAACTAAACTTTACTTACTAATTTTTTGTAGTGATGCTCAGTGTTTTATTGTGGCATTTGCACATGTATGAAAGTATTTATTCATTTCCTTTCTTCCAGTGGAAATATATCCAATGTATGTCTATAAAAAGTCTGCAGAAACTCTAATTTCTTTATAAATGCCTAGCAAAGACCATTGGATTTATCTAAAATGAATAAAATTTGAGAAATCATGTATTGCTGTTTAAACACTGCTCTGCTGTCAAAAAAGGAAGAAAATAATTGTTTTTAAATAACCTGGCAACCCTGGCTGCAGCAACATCTTCCACCCAAGGCTGTATAACAATGTCTTCTTACAATATAGTAGAATAACATTTTAAACACTAATTTCTGGGGAGAAAACTGTGCCAACATTAGCAAAAGGAAAACTGTTGGAATCAGACAATGGGGATGGAAAGACTGTTTAGACAATACTGTAAAACCAATACTGAAAAAGGCTGTTTTGAAAACACATTGAAAAAGGCAGAGCTACTGCAACCAGCCAGTAGGGGTGTTAGACCTGTGATTGTTTCACTTTTTAGAGATGATGCAATGTACATACTTTATACAATCATTGCCTGTCAATGTCAGTACACAGTTGGATGTTCAGAGTGTGCAGTACTTAAAAGTACTTCTATTATACACAGTTTTGTCCACTACCAGACAGATACCTTGCAAGATAAACCAGGGTCCATGACTGGTAAAAATCATTGACAGAATTCTTTTCCGTCTCGCCTACTAAAATACAAAACATATCCATTGGATATCATCAATGAATAATTAAAAAAAAAAACTTTTAGCCCATTCTGAAGGGTCTAACCTGGTTTTGTCTGTCCACTGGATGTGCAGGTACTTTTGAGTTGAGCTCTTTGCTTAACTGGCAGTTTTGAGGCTGATTGATGTGAATAAGCTGTACTTGGAGAGGGTCTTGGATGGATTCCTCCAGAAATGTCTGCTCCTGTACCCTCAGTTAGTCGCATTTTTGGTGTCCCTACAAGGGAAAAGGAGTTTAACATTTTTAGCTATTTTAAATGATAGTTTTTTTTATGATAAAGAAAGGCAAGGACAAACACAAATTAGGAAAAAACTGTTTTGTTCTAATTGAAGTGGCAAAATTAACCAGTCCAAAAGTATAGAATTAAAATTTTGCAGTGGACTTTAAATTTTGCCTGTCTTCTTAGCCTTTTTGAATATGCACAGGCAAACTGAAACTGACAATCTCTGAATTTGTGGTCAGAACACTCAATAATACAGCAGGTTTATTCAGACAGTGCAGTAATGTTGTTAAAGTGACATGCTACATAAAAAAATGACGTTCCACACATGGTCGAAGACTACAGAAAAACAACTCAGAAATACTGGCCAGATGGCAAATGAACTGGAAAGAAATAGATAGTTATAGAAGTGACTGTATCTAGATATTCAAAATGCATATATACACCAATCAGGCAAAACATTAAACAATGATTCTCATTACAGTGGGAATTGTCAATTGTGGAATATGTTATGCAATAAAGGAACAGTGAGGTTTTGACTGTGTTATGCTGGAAGCAGGTGAGCTGTTGAATGCATTGAGGAAGTCTGAGTAATGTTCTGCTTGAAAATCTTGAGTCCTAACATTCATGTGGCTAAGTACCACCTGCCTAAAAACATTGTTGCAGACCACTCCTTCATGTCAACATCAGCCCCTAATTGTAGTGGTCTCTTTATGCAGGATAAAGCACTCTGTCACACTGCAAAAAATATTCAGGAATAGTTTGAGGAACATAACTGACTAGGCCTCCAAATTCCCTGAACAAACAAGTCCAACCCGTGGTGGCTCCAACTTGCATCTTTCAGGACTGACATGATCTGCTGATAATGTTTTGGTGACAGGTAACAGAGTACATCTTCAGAGGTACTGTGGAGTCCATTCCTCAACAGGTCAGAGCTGCTTTGGCAGCACAAGGGATTTTATATTAGGCAGGTGGTTTTGAAGTTGTGGCTGATCGTTGTAAGATAGCTTTTTTTAATAATCAAAATATCACATTCTGAAGTGCTAATGGAAAGCTTAATTAATTAATCAATGCATTAATTAATCAATCATTTTTAGCAATGTTTGACTGATCATAGTCAGTAAAGTTTCTGCCCAGGGGTTAAGTAATCCTTTTTTTTATTTCAACAGCAACTCAGTGAAAACGCTTTTATAACCAAAACACATACGGGAATGATTCAACACTCCTTTCACCCCACTTTTTCTGCCCTTGGTTTTCACATTAAGCCTGTTGCTTTCCATCGGAGTACAGGCCAACTCATGACTCATTTCCGACTGTAATTTCAAGAAGGGAGCATACACAGCAGAGTATATTTGAATCTTGCAAAACCTTCAAAGTATTGTAAACGTACGGAAGGTACATCTGTATCCTCTGCCAGTCCCCTAGGATCTGACATAAGTTTTGATCATTACAAATAGGAAAGCCTATTGTCAGTAGTGTGTAATGCATTCGCCTCCCCATGGTGAAAATGGGAACTGCAGCCAGAAAGAAAACAAGAAGTTCAGCTCCTCACTTTAAGGACACTGAATGTAGAAAGCTTTTTTCTGGTTCTGTACTCCAGAATTATATTGAGACTATATTGGCAGCTTTATTAATTTACAAACAGTTACAATCAGGGCTACATATAGATGGCAAATTAAGAAATAAACAATATTTTATTTCATGACTCAGTTTTTAAAAATGTATATAATTGTAGCTGCTCATTTTATGATCAAATATTGATAACAAAAAGCTCAGTAAACCAGTTGCTGATTACTGTTTAATAAATTAAAGAAAATCAACAAAGTCCAGCTTTTCTCTTCTCTAATAACTGACAAAAACATGGATGTCTTCCCTTTTCTATGAACATGAGTAGAGCTGCTTATAGTTAAAGCAGTATATACTTAAGGCTGTACTAAAGATGCAGCTAACTAGTCAAGTTAAACACTAAGCTTTCAGTGTAATCTAACTTTTTCAACTAGTGCTGCATCTGACTTCCAGGAATTATCTACAGTGTACATTTATGAGGGAATAACTATGAGAGACATTAATTACATACTCAGATGCAACATCTCAGGATATGCTTATCCTTCACTAATCACTGACAAATGTACGTCCGATGTGAAGAAAAACACAGAATAAAGTATCTTCAAAAGTACTACAAACCTACTAAACTCATCAAACCAATTCAATTTTCTCTAATCTCTAATGCTATATGACAAAAATAAACAAACATACCTGGTTATACTGATTCTGCAATGCATCATGCAATTTCCTTACCTCCAGATGTGCACAGCTTGCTCCTTGGAGAAGGCATGTCAGTTGTGGCGCAGCCATTTTTCCCCACCGTGCCAGGCTTGAGCTTTGATGCAGATGGAGGCGGCGGTCGAGGGTTTGCAGCTGGAGCTTGAGCAGGAGCACCTCCTGCCCTGGATGATGATGGCTGAGGGCCAGGTCTGCCTTTGCTCCAGTCACACGATACTCTTTCCGCCCGCTGGGACGTGTTCGCCTGGAAGAGGAGATCTCTTTTAGTCCCACACTGCCATGTGAAAAGCCGAAAGTCTGTGTGCCCCACACTCACTATAGTGTTGGCCATAACAGAGCTGAAGAGCAGCACTGAAGCTTATGCGTGCTCAGTAGTCAAGTTGCTATTGTACTACAGTCCTCCTGGGAATTTGGAAGTCCCAGCCAAGCCACCCCCCCCAACCTCTATAAACACACTGAGCGTACACATGGAATATATTTTCCAGAGACTCTGAGTAACCAAGTATTCGAAGTAGCAAATAAGCAATTTCCTTAGCTCCAAAACTTTTATTATTTGACACATATTCCAGACTTTTGTATTATAAAAGTCATCTTGTATCACCAACACATGCTTGTGCAGTTTTCCCATAATCAAGTCAAGACTTGATAAGCAGAACCCACAGTCAGATAGTGTTATGTAACAGACATAAAATATATACCTCAATCTGTCACTCCAGGGCTCCAGTATTACACTGACTAAGTGTGTGCTAACTAAACAAGCACATTACAATTTACATGCATCTCTACAAGAACTGTGTTATATAATGAAAGAATGCAGACAAATGTAAATGGTAACAAATACAGATAAAATATAATTTCTGTTCAACCTCAGAAATTTTACTCACCTTCAGTGTGGTTGTCTGGGGTTTTTTAGAAACGTTGAGTGACCCATCAACTTGTTTTCCTTCTTCAGAAAAAGGAGGCTTGTCTGCAAGTTTGGCAACTTCACTCTGTACACTCACTACAGATGAGAGTTTTGCAGTAGTAAAGCTGCTTAAGGTCCTGCTGACCTGTGCCTCCTCACAAAATTCCTTTTTAGTAGTTTTAGTTGAACTTGTCTCAGACCAGGTACGAAGACGGGACTTTGGAGCAGGTGCTTCTTCATGGCTAGTAGATGAACGCACTCTTTTACTTACAGTTTGATCCCTCCTAACACTACTACAGGTAGATGTGATAGTGAATTTGGAAGAAATACTAGAGGCAGATTTGGTAGGAGAGGTCTTGGATTGCATTGAATGTGAAGTTTTAGTGGCCTGGCTCTTGCTGTCTTGGCATGAAATATTTGAGGATACCTTCACAACTGCCACTCCTGATGGCTTTACACTACTAGGTCTTGATGCAATTTTAGATTTCACATTGCTGAAGTCAGGCTTGGTGAATTTCTTGAACCTGGGCTTGTTGATTTTGGTTGGTGCAGTCAAAGGTGTTTTGGGTTTCTGAGAGGAAGAATGTGGCTGTTCTTTTATATTGTGTGCCATAGGACTCCCCGAGTCAAATTTACCCTTGTTAAGAGAAGAGGAGTCTGAGAGAGACGGAATGCAAAAGGTCTTGGAGCTCAAAGACTGAATGGGAGTAGAAGTCTGGACATTACCACTGACGTCTAGTTCCTCAGAGGGTGCAAGCTGGAACGTCTGTCCCTCAGCTGGTGTGGAGTGAAGGGACCCAAATGTGTGGCAGTGCAATCGTTGAGCGTCTGTGTTATTTTTGTTACAATTAACTGGTGTGACACATTCGGATCTTTCAGCACCTGACAAGTATGCAGACTTACTCTCAAAAATTCCTCTTTGAGGGATCAAAGTACATGACGTCGGAAAGACGTCTTCTTCCATGACAAAAGTCTGATTGTTGGGCTGGATGAAGGTGACCCCAAAATCCTGTTTTTTTATGTCTTTCCTTGAAGCACTGACCATATTATTACCAAGTCCCTCACAGACATCAGGTAGTAAGTCAGACATCAGGACATCAGAAGGGATATTTGAGCACTCCTCTAAGAGTGAGACACTAAACTGTGGATCAGACTCATGGAGGAGGAAACTGTTGCTCCTAATGATCATCTCACCAGAGCTCACTGAGCTGCAATGTTCATTGGAGTCACAAAGTGAGACTTTCACAGAATTCAAGATAAAGACCTCTTTCTCTGCAGAGTTCTCAGTGGAAGTCGCTTCACTGATACAGTCCTCTACCATATCCACATCATCAGGGCTGTCTGTGCTACCATGACTCAAACTACTGGTTGTCCTCAATGAATCGGGGGAAGGGTTAATAGGGCAAATAATGTCATTTCCATTTCGGTCTTCCACAGAGAATGGCAGATGCATGAGTCTGTGTGGAGTTTCCATGCTAGTAAATGTTTGGATGTTTTTCACCCCCAAAGAACTGAACATCCAAACCTCTGAGAGAGTTCTATCTGTCAGGTCTCGCTCTGCACCTCAGCAATATTCACTGAATACAGTCAACAAGATGAATGCCTGAGGGAGAAAAAAAATAAGAATGTGTCAGAGGATTAAGCAATAGACATTTTTTTACCAAAAAATAAAAGATGTGTTATAACTAGGGATATAACATACTGTCCCGGAGGGCTGGTGTCCAGCACAGTTTGGAGATGTCCCTGCACAGACACACCTACTACACCTGGCTATTAACAGATAAATTGAACCAGGTGTGTTGAGCAGGAAAAAAAAAATGGAGGACTGTGCAAAAGACCAGGTCTCCAAGACCTGATGTAAAAATTCCTGAAAATAGCTCATCAAGACTGATCCATTAATGTTATCAATAACATTATGCAAGAGGAACAACTTAACTGGAAACTTCTACTCCTTGGACAATTAAGGTAACACAATCTTAAAAAACACAATTTGCTTAATGTTCCATAAACAATTCAGTGAGCAACCTTTCCAGTAATGGAGGATGATACCCTACTGAATTATTAACATCTCCAGTAAAGATTCTATTCAAAACATACAAGCCTCACAGTCTGGAAAGTGTGAAAAAAACTGCCTTTGAAATAAATAATTTAAAAAAAAGTTAAACTACCTAAACATTTTTATCAGCACTGAGCGGATCTAATCTATAAGAGAGGATTTCAGGTTACATTTGAGCATGACTAGTGTCCAACTATAATATATTCAGAAACTGGACATTAGCCAAAATATACCACACAGAGGGCCAACAAAATATCTAAGCAGTATTTTGTAACAAGTTAAAACATGGTCAATTTTCCATACATGAATGGTCAGCATTCTAACCGGAGGCCATGAGGGAGAGGGCTCCTCTGTTTAAAAAAAGTGACTGCTAACACAGTCAAAACAGCTTAGTGTTTTGTTAAGATTGCTTTAACTCTGCGATAGAAACTTTGCTGCCATGCAGACAAGCCCCTTCTCTAAACAAAAGGCTCACTGTGGTGGAGTTAGAGCATGATTAGGAAATCATCACAGGATCACTTGCAAAACTTGAAACTTGCCAATACATCAAGTCATATTAACAATATTAGCCAGAGCATATTAACAATATAAAAAAGCGTTAAACCAATTAAAAAGGCACAATACAAATAATAGCATGACAGTTTTTTTAGCATGACAGAATTTACACCGACTTCTACTTTGTTGCGTGCTTATTCTATGATCTCAGTAACAGTCCACAGGGGTGGAAAGAGTTTGGCATGACTTTGAACTGCTGGAAGAAAGAGTCTTCATGCACCACTGCACTCCTGTCAAGTACAATAAGAAAGGAAGGGAGATTACACTGGGTAGAGAGGTTCTCTGTTGCCAAACCTCTTACCAGGACAAACTGAAATCAGCAAAACAGGACTTTTACATAAAACTAATAGCCATGTTTCATAACCAAATCACCTATTAAAATGCTCAGCCTTCTCAGAGAAGGTCCATAATGAAAACATTGTGTTTGAGATCAAATGATTCTTTCCAAGACCAGTATTGCATCAACAAACAAATCAGGAGAACAATGTTTGACTGTGTTTGGATGGAGGGAGGTGTCTGTACTACGTAACAGATTACATGTACCAACAAGAGGAAGCATAATTAGCCACTGGGCAAAGGTATATATCTCAGAGACCTGAGACAGCAGCTTTAAATTACACACGGTTATACATTAAGGCTAGCTGTAGGGCTGGGATTGCCTGCCCAGTGATCTAAATATACCTGTCGGATTTGAGTATTGTTACTTTAGGCTGGAATGTATGCGTTAATAACAGCAATCACACCTGAATAGAACCTTCCTTTTGGTGTGTTTGTTATGGAGGTCCATGCCCTCTAAACAGATGTTAATTCTTAGCAATCCCAGAAAAAATATCAACAAATCAAGCTAATCTAGTTTTTTAAAAAATAAACCATTGATAACTTGTTAAAATTCTTCTGAATGGTGTCTAATCCATCACAGTTAATGTGATAACCTTCCCCATTTAGCAATTACTGACAGCACATTTCTCAGAAATGTTAATACAGTACTAACTCAGCTCAAATCTTACATAATTTCACAGCAATGCTAACTCCAGCTCACATAGACTTAACCGGGAGTGCAAGAAAGTGCTCATTTTCAGTTTGCCAACAAATCAAATTCTGGATGAACACGTTGTTGTTCTTAATCCTCCAACCAAAAAGGCTGAGCAAAGATTAATTCTTCAGTTTCCTCAGAAAGTGTGAGGTTTCTCTGGGAACCGATGGCCTGTTTAGTCATTTACAGTCTGACTTCATAAACAAAAGGAACAACCACCTCTCTGTTAACACCCTACCAACAGTGGAACAGTCATTGATAGCCATATCACAGCACACTTCTACTGGCATACATAGATTCAGCAGTCATAAAAATGTCAGCTATACTCTCCATGCACAGAAAGCTCATTTAGAAATGCTGGCTATAAAACATTATGACAGGTGCTGACCTGGTCTGCTCAGATTTTATTTACACTATATGGAGAATAAGATTATGTCTTGGTTTATGGCATAACACAGAAATGCCAGAGAGATAGCAAAAAAAAAAAAAAAAATCACATCTAGTACAACACAGACATTGTGGTACATTCAAATATCCAACACCAGCACTTATGAAATAATTAGGAGCAGAAGAGGTAGTATACATATTGAATTCCTTCAGACAGGATGAGACAGATGTTTACTACCACAGATGTTGATGCTTCTTTGAATCCTGCAATGTTTTACATATCTCTGACATGTTTTAAACCACTCCCTAAAGATTTTCTGTATGATTATCTTTCTCCTGCTGGTACACTGAACAAACTGAGGTGATGAATTTACTTGATTCAAACGTGTACGCTATACATTTTCAAATAAATAATGTGATTAAGCATAACATTTTTCAGTAAATAAAAGCAATCAGTTTGTTAACTACTTAATAAGTCACAATATATCCAAGTCTTTGCAGCTAAAAGAGAAAACAGACTTACCCATCTAAGAGCAGTTATATCTGACCTGTACATCCTCTTTTAGTCTCTCGTTCATCAAGCTCTCGCGCTTTCCTGAGTCAGGATTCGCTCTCTCTGAATCAATCCCATTAGTGCTGTTGTAAACACTCTCACACTCACTACACCAGGCACTCAGCTTTGCTGTATATGCAGGCTGGCAGCAGTAACCCTACTCCTCTCAGACACTCATCCACTCAAAGCCAAACTCAGCAGAGCATCAACAGCATGCCGCTCAAGTGAGGGGGGTCTCGTTGTCCAAGTCTGTAGCAACAGTTTCTTACCTAGCAATGATTCACCCCCGCGTCTTCTGTCAGCACACCTTTGAGCAATGTTATAACACGCCTCCACTCAGACTACACAGTTCAAGGTCCAGCTTAGGCCTATGGAAAGTTGCAGGGCTAAGTTTACTGGGGACAGTCACTGGTTACCTTATCCCTACCAAATCCTCATGCAGGGAGGGAGGGGCCACAGCACAGGCCAAGAGCTGCATTCGCTGTTGCTCAGCAACCAAAGTCCTCCTTTTATTAGAGAGTTCAGGCCAGCCAGTGTTTTTTTGTACAGGACTGAAACTGAGACCAGACACATGCGTGCATAGAGACTTGGAGCCTTTCAGTTTAACCTACAGGCAGTAATCACATTCATGACAAGCTTTTGTTGACTAATTTTGTATCTGAAAGTTTATAGTAGTTAAAATATTGAATGAATGAAGAAAAAAAAACATTAGCAACTATTACAAACTGTAAATAGTACAATAAAAATGCAGCAGTGTTCATTTCTTTTTCCTCCTTCTGATCCCCCTGACCCCATAACTCGTACTTGCACACATTATGTAATTTCTGAGGATAAAGGACAATCAAGTAAGCTGTAGGTCTAAGGCCAAACCTTAAGACCACTTTTCCAGAATAGAGCTCTATTCCAGCCTAATCCATATAAGGTCCTTAGAAATAACTGAAAATACAAGCTTACCTAAGAAGCAATACCAACTAAACACTGTAAACCAGTCGGACATTGCTTAATAGGTTACAAAATGGGATTAGCTGCCGTAAAATGAAACAAGGTTCACCAATTTAAATGGTCAGCCCTTTTTAGGACCATCCAACAGTAAGACTGGCATTGAACAAGTGAAAAAATGACTTAGTACAAGTTAATATAAAGAGATTATTTTCCAAGCAGTTTTGAAGAACTTCTGTTGGTTTACTCATCATGAATGTTCATGTAAAAGACTGCCAAGTTTAAATGAGGTAGAAAACAGATATTGAGGGAAAAAAGGATGCACATGGTTTTCATATGACAGCAGCATATATTTCACACATATCTGCTACAGATATTGCAACAGTCAAGACAAAAATCAGATCTGTCATAAGATCCGTCACCTAGAAAGGACGAGAAGACCTTAAATCAGTAGAGAAGATTAAAATGTTCTTTCTCAGATTCCAAATCTTCATTCACTACAAACATCAGAGGTTTATATAATCTCTTGAATACGTCATTATTTGGTCCTTTGTAACAGCAGGTGGTTTAAAGTAAGGTCTTGTCTACAGAAAAGAGTCCACACAATCAGCCAAAAAGCCAAAAAGTAAACAGCAAGCAAGCTAGTTGGCATTTAACATCTTGCACACAAAGATAAGGGCTTTCCAAAACAAATGAAATACAGCTTTTGTTCCCTCAGTATCTATTAAGAACAGCAAACAGTGCTAACTGCTATGAGAGAAGTCATAAAATTGCCTCTACATGAGAAATCTGGATTTAGTAAATGTAACTAGTAGTAAAGGTGGGTTAATGAAAAAGTTCCGTTTAAACTTCCATTGAAATGTTGAAGCAACCCGCTCTGATATCTTTCAAAAAACTCTCATGCTTTTAAGTTCCATGAGGATGCCTTACAGTGCCCTCAGGGACACAAGGTCAAGCCATGGCATGCCAGACTTACTTTATCACTCTCTGGGTAAAGAGAAAGAAGTGATATAAAGGATCTGTACTCTACCCTGAAGTAGAAAAGCAGATTCTCCATACAAATGTTCCAGGTCACGCAGGCCTATCAGGGCCTTTTAAAAAAGATCAGCCAGTCCATGAAATTACAAGCAGCTTCTTAGCTGCGAGTTTTAAAATCAATCCTAACCGTCCAGAGGCATGGAGAACTGAGACTACTACAGAAGAAAAAGGAAAATTGCTTTGAGAAGATTGATTTAGTCCTTGTATCTAGATCTTCTTCAACATTAGGCAATGAGGCTTTTGAAGCTCTGAAGTTCCAGAAACCTACCAGTCAAACTGCTTTTTGCACCTGACATACACATATCAGACTAGCTTGGATGCCTGGCAGTACCTTCTAGAAATAGTGCTGAGGGGTAAACATAGCTGTGAAGCTACTGGAGGCAGTGAATCCACCATTCAAATCAGGTAATGTTGTGTTTAAGACTAAAAACAAACATATTGAGTACTAACAAAAGGGAGGAATATCCAAGTCTCGATAGAAACTGTATACATTCTTTTTGTGAATTAAATAAATAAAAATATCAGACTACATGGTCTTACAATGTTGTCAGTGGTAAACAACGAACTTGTGTAATTATAAACAAGGAAGTAAAAGTAAATTACGCATGAAAAGTAAAACTACTGAGTTATACTGCACTGATTGACATTTTAGGCCGTGCTGTTTACTTTTGAAGCTAACGGTACATTTAAAAACAAACATAAGCATTTTTGTACTTTTTCCCTCACAGGTGTTCTAGAGAACTGCTACATACCAAACAAGCGAGGTCTCATATCAGACTTAAAACAAAACAACAACTCATTTAACCACCGCACACCCCAACAAAACACTTACTGTGACTAAACACAACATCCTCATGCTAACAGGCTAACACTCCTCACCTGCACGCGGAGTGACGTCACTCTCGAGTGTCTGGTCCAGTGTGATCGCCTACAGCTCTAATGCAGTGTAATGCAGTGTAATACAGGTCCTTTCTTTCTTACAGTGTCTGTCTCCCCAAGAACAAGTCAAGAACAATTATTATTAAAATAATTAAACTCCTCATTCTTTTTAAAATGATTAAGTGAGTCATTATTTTGAGATGTTAAGTCATCTCATCTCAAAACAATTAGTTAATATATTAAAATATAATCTGTCTCAAATGATCTCATGATAGCAGTATCTCAAAAATAATGAGATAGCATGTTCAAATAAGGAATAAGCAGTTCACTTAATAATGAAAAAAAAAAAAAACTTCTGATGGGTTTTTTTTATTTTAAGTAATGGGATTGAGGTTCCATACATTTGCCCATTATAAGGAAAAGGTGTTTAATTTGGATCACACATGTGTCATTTCAGCAGTAGAAAGTACTTATGAACAGTAATATGAGAGAGAAATTTGGTGTTTCTGGGTCACTGTATTAGTACATTAAGCCTTGTTAAGTGTTTCCATGTTTTAAAATGTCCCAAGGGCTGTATAAGTACAGAGGGAGAGTCTGGAAAAGCAGTTTCTATATCAAACATTTCTATCATCTGCAAAAACCAACAAGTGCACATGCAATAAGTACATTCAATTTGATTATAAATATATTACTGATATATCTGCAAATCTTTATGTTATGTCATGCTGGACTATGCTGTTTAACAGACTCAATTGCACCAAATCCTACACCCACTCTGTTCTAACAGTATGACCTTTGACATGCATGCAAATCTAAATCAAATAATGCACTCTAAATGTAGACAACACTGCACTAAAATGTGTGCGCTACAGTTTCTCATATTAAGTCAGATTTTTACTGTAACACTTGCAACAATTTCTATTTTCAGACAGTGGAAAAAACTTGGACAGATCAATTAATGTTGATTATGCTTTTCAAGCATGTTTATGCTTCTTTTTTTTATCTTCATGCCAATTTACCAAACTTTCACACCTCTGTGTGTACTTATGTACATTTATTACTTTATATGATCAAATAACAATATGTTCCCATCTTAATATACTGCCTTTATGCGAACATGCATTTTGGAAAGTTTGTTTTCATGTGATGTAAATACATAGGATAGACAAAAAATGATTTTAACTTGTTCCACGAAATAATTTGGCATTGGTCAAATATATAAATCAGACATCATTTGGTTCAAAATCAGCTGGTCTGATCTTCATCTCCACAGACTTGAGGGAGTACCACCAGCCGTGCCATGTGTACCACACTATCCCATCGTCAGTTACTGCACTGTATGGGCCCTTATGGTAGAATCCATTCAGGTTGGCTGAGTGACATCTAGAGGAAGAAAAAAGGAAGCACATGCTTCAAAAGAATCTGGAACACTGCTCTACATATTACATATACTACACAGACTTCAATTACATGCAATTTATAACTTTGATTGTGTTTGTACTATGCATCATGTAAACAACAAACATACTACTGGTCAAATATTCCAAATATCCTTTTAACAAGAATCTTATATGATATCATGTGTATATTAGTGACACGTGTATGTCAACAGTGCTTTTGATATATAATTTGAATGTGCAGAAGTTGTAACATGTTGTACAAAACTATGAATCAGAGCAGTATTTGAATAAGAACATTGTCACTGATGATGAACACTGAATTTCTGTATAATTTGTGTAAACACAGAGCAGCTACAGTCTAGGACCAGTTATCATTCAGTCACAGTCTGATTGATTATTATAGATCAGACCATTAAAAGGGAATAACGGAAGCAAAACCCATCTTTTTGTGATATTTTTCATAATTACTATAAAATGCTTTTAATAAAATAAATAAAAAGTATAAAAAGTAACAATAAAAAAAGTTTTAATATTATAGTAAAGCTTTATTTTGTTTGTTAGATTAGGCCAAGTAAAAAAAAAAAATTGGTGATCATCCTTTTTCAACAAAATTTTGGGTCGG
>BRDA01082014.1:16904-28302 GCA_036984385.1 Crenuchus spilurus | reverse complement strand
AAATGTGTCACTTTAAGAGTGATAAAAATATGACATTTCTTTTTTTATTTAAATTGTAAACAAAATGGAGCGTTTTTATAAGATTTTAATGTGTACATCAATATTTCAGATCCATGCTGTTAACAGTTTCTTCCAAATCTAAACAGCATCAAGTCAAATTGTTTTGACATTAATTACATCCATTTCCACATTGTTTAGCAGTTTAAACTAAAGCAGTGTGTCATTGTATTGATATGAAATGGGTATAAAGGGGTATTATTGTTCCTACAGACCCTCTCTGTCCAGGAAGGAGCTGAGCAAAGTGTCAGAGGAGGGAGAGAGAAATGCTTCAGGACGTTCTGCATTCACACATGGTTCCACAAAAGAGGATAATACACAGACCAAGTATATGATAACACCTTTTTCACCTACAGCTGACAAATGTCCTGATTTACTTGAGATCTCAACTAATCCAGGACCATCATATACACCATCATATCAGAATATTATGACCACTTATCTAATAGTGGGAATAAACACCCTTGGATTGAAGTGTTCACTCAGTGATGGTCCCTGTACCACAGTATTGCACATACAGTGCCCTCCATAATTATTGGCACCCTTATTTAAAATGTGTTAAAAGCCTTAAAATATTTTTTTATTGCAGAAGAATAATCTCACTCTGAAAAAGTTTAGTAAAAAACAACCTTCAACTCAAGTGAAAAAAATAAAAAATAAATAAAAAAATCCTGACTAAGAAATAATTATTTCACATAAAATGACCTGTTCCACAATTATTGGCACCCTTAACAATTTATTGGAAATAAATGTATTTGAACCATTTTTGTCATTTCTACCGTAGTTTATAAAGTGGATCAAATTATCTAGGAACCTTTAATTAGTAATTCATCACTTCCTGTTTCCATGGGGTATAAATATGGCATTACACAAAGGCCTATTTCTTTTACTCACTCTTAAACATGGGAAAGACAAGAGAACACACTATTCATGTAAGGCAGATGTGTGTTGACCTTCATAAATCAGGCAATGGCAACAAGAAAATAGCCACTCACCTGCAGATGCCCTTATCTACAGTCAGAGCAATCATCAAAACGTTCAAAACATCTGGAACTATGACAAACAAGCCTGGAAGGGGACGCAAGTGTATCTTGCCACCATGCACAATGAGAAGGATGGTAAGAGAAGTAAAAAGTTCTCCAAAGCTCACTGTAAGAGAATTGAATCAAATGGTAGCATCTTGGGGTTATGAGGTCTCCCAAACAACCATCAGATGCTATCTACATGCCAACAAGCTGTTTGGGAGGCATGCATGGAGAAAGCCTTTTCTGAGTTATACTCATAAGTGTAAATGGGTGGAGTTTGCCAAGTGGTACTGGGACTTTAACTGGGACTGTGTGCTTTGGTCAGATGAGACTAAAATAGAGCTTTTTGGCAACAAACACTGTAAGCATAACACCAAGGATGAGTGCGCAGAAAAACACCTCATGCCCACTGTTAAGTATGGGGAAGGATCAGTGATGCTGTGGGCCTGTTTCTACTCCAAAGGACCTGGGAACCTTGTAAGGATACATATTACCAAGAACTCTTTGAAATATCAGGACATTTTGAATCAGAATCTGGTGGCCTCTGCCCGAAAGCTGAAGAACGCTGAAAGACAACACTGGGTCTTTCAGCAAGATAATGACCCTAAACATGTGGCAAAATCTACTCAAAATGGTTCAAAAGGCACAAAATCAAGCTCCTCTCATGGCCATCACAGTCCCCAGACCTCAAGCCAATAGAAAACCAGTGGGGTGGGTGCATAGGGGAAGACTCAGGACTCTGGACGATTTAGAGAGGTTGTGCAAAGAGGAATGGTTGAAGATCCCTCTTTTTGTCTTCTCCCATCTTGTGAGAGTTATAGGAGAAGATTAAACCAGGGGTGCCAATAATTGTGGCACACATTTTTTCATTCAAAAGATTTATTTCTTTATGTGTGATTTTTTTTCCCACCAAATAAAGGCACTTGAATTAAAGCTTAGATTTTTCTTTTTTTACATTGTTGTCCTATATTATTTTTCTTAAAAAAGAATTTATTAGGAACCAAAGAACACTTCTTAACCAGGGGTGCCAATAATTATGGAGGGCGCTGTATATTACAATGCCGGACTGTGCCCCCCCCCCCCCCTTCTTATTATAGAAGCTGAAACAACTGGTACAACTGGTTTATAGTCCAAATTTAGGAAGGCAGTTATTAATAGAGTTATAAATAATATCCTTTGTGGCATTAAAGAGCCTGTGGGGCACCACTTTTAGGCTGTTGGGAGTTACTGAATGTAGAAGTCCATTCTCAGTACCTTCACTTCAGCAGCTTTGCAACATTCCACAAAGTTAGTGATTTCTGAGATGCTGCCACCCTTCACCTCGTGCCCTATTATCAGCCCTTTTGTACATCAGTCACATCAGAATCAGAATCAGCTTTATTCACCAAGCATGTTACACACACAAGGAATTTGTTTCCGGCTGTTGTTAACTCTCCACAATTTACAGACAACACTATATACAGACAAAACAACCTAAACAATGTACAAGTTTGTATAATAAATAATTTTGCATAGTTGCAGAAAGTGAAAATTCAGTGCAGGATAAATAATTGAATGATGTTAAATAAGATGCAGTTACAGTACTATGGTATTGTGGCATGAATAAGTGCAGTGTGGAGAGTAAGCAGTACACAACAGTTCAGTTTTTGTTATTTATGAGTTTGATGGCATTTGGGAAGAAACTTTTACAGTGTCTGTTTGATTTAGTGTTCAGGGCTCTGTAGCGCCTGCCAGAGGGTAGGAGGTTAAAGAGATCGTGTCCAGGGTGAGATGAGTCTATGATGATTTTTTCTGCCCGGTTTCTGGTTCGTGTTGTGTATAAGTCCTGGAGGGTAGGTAAAGGAGCACCAATGATTTTTTCTGCTCTATCCACCACTCTTTGCAGTCTATGTATGTCCTGTTTTGTGGCTGAGCCAAACCACACTGTGATGGATGTGCACAGGACAGATTCAATGACTGCTGTGTAAAACTGCATCATCAGCTCCTATGGCAGACCGTGTTTCCTCAGTTGACGTAGAAAGTACATTCTTTGTTGGGCCTTTTTGAGGATGGAGGTGGTGTTGGCCTCCCATTTTAGGTCACTGGAAATAGTAGTTCCCAGAAACCTAAAGGTCTCCACGGTAGACATGGTGCTGTTGAGTATGGTGATTAGAAGCAGTGTTGAAGGTTTCATTTTAAAGTCCACTGTCATCTCTACAGTCTTAGTGTATTCAGCTCTAGATTGTTCTGACTGCACCAGAGCACCAGCCGATCAATCTCCTGCCGATATGCAGACTCGTCTCCATCCTGGATTAGTCCGATGATCGTTGTATCGTCTGCAAACTTAAGAAGTTTGACTGCTGGGTCTGTAGAGGTGCAGTCATTAGAGTAGAGAGAAAAAAGCAGTGGAGAGAGAACACAGCCCTGTGGTGCACCAGTGCTGACTGTTCTTATGTCAGAGGTAATCTCTCCCAGCCTCACTTGTTGTGTCCGGTCAGTCAGAAAGCTGGTGATCCACTGACAGATGGCGGGGGGCACACTGAGGTGAGACAGTTTGAGGTGAAGGAGTTCATCACGGCCTTTACTCATAATGATGTTTTACCCTCTGCTACAACTGACTGGTGTGCTCACTTATTAATACATGATGTAAACACTGTCACATGACACCTGTGATGTACCGAGCAGGGGCGTCATAATGGGGGGAAAGTGGGACTGAGTTACCAGGAACCCAAGTGTGGGGAGGACCCTTGAGGAGTCTGGAACTAGACTTTTCCTTTAAATATAAAAAATAATAATATTTATTAATAGGAGGGGGGCCCTGGGCACTGCTTGTGCATAGGGCCTGGAATTTGGTGCTACGCCCCTGCTCCCGGGCCCACCAAGGGTGGTCATAATATGCTGATATGATGTTTATAGTAATATTCTAAATACGTTTTTGTTTGTAATTTAATTCAAGTAGGTAAACGGTCATATTTTTTGTCATTTATTTGAATGTTCTAATTTTTGGAGATGTGCTAGTACTGTTTATAAGATCCTGAGACTTTGTTATTGTGGTTGGCTGCTAGGTCAAAACAGGACTCCAGTGATGGAGATGCCACCATCTGCAAGAACAGCTTTAACAATCCGGCCTACTACATCCTGGAAGGCGTTCCCAATCAGTCGGCTGCCTTGACCGCAGACCTGCTCCCAGGGTCCACCCACCCTCCGTCAGCAGGGAAATCTGCACCCCCTGCAGGCGCCGCAGGCAGAGGCAAGCCCCCAAGCGGAAGCTCCATTCAATTGCGCAGACAAACAGGTGGGCGGCCCGTGCGACCCATCAGCGAGGAAGAGTCCTCGGAAGATGATGGAAACTCCGGGGTGCATGGCGGTGGCTCATTAAACCGCCCACCTCCAGACTTCCCACCACCTCCACTTCCCAAAGGTGCCCTTGACATTTCGGACACCTCCTTCTTCCCACCTGCAAAAGAGAACAAACCACGGCTGCACCCAGACTTGGCCGACATCAAAATTCCTCCACCGGTGGCCGTCACCTCTAAACCACTCTCCTCCCCTGGCCTTGCCCCGCCTTCAGGAGGAGGTGGAGCTTTTTGCTTGGATCCTCCACCTTCTGTACTTAACCCAGGCCCCTCCCCTTTCAGACGAGGAGGTGGGGTTTCAGGAGTGGATGACCAGTCATGTTCAGTGCTGCATTTGGCGAAGAAGCTGAGCGAGGTGGAGTACCCGACTGTGCAGGACCGAGGATCTGGAGGAGCGATGCTAAAGGGGGGTGCCACCTCCCACCTACGAGGAATCGGCCTGGTGGATGCCTGCCGAACTTTCCCCTCTCGATCCATCCAGGAGGAGAGCATTGCTGAGGACCTGCCAGAAGAGGTGAGCCTTAGGTTCCTTTTCTGTGACACAGTGAACACGCCTCCACATTTAACCCATCCATGCAGTGAAACACATCAACACACACTAGGGGATAGTGCCCCCACATGCCCCCCTTTGTGCTTCCACATGCCCCACCTGCCCCACCTTTTGCCCCCACATGCCCCCTGTGCCTCTACATGCCTCCATGTGTGCCCCCTTATGCCCTCATGTACCAACATATGCCTCTACGTGCCTGCATGTGTCCCCATGTGGCAAATCTCTATGGTTCATCAAAGCAACAGATGCCATTTCTCCGTCAGTATTATTTGTAATAATGTCTCTGATTGGCTGCATGTATCACAACATTGTAAAGGTTGATCAGTAATAATCACTACTGAGAGTAGAGGTCTGCATTACCGCGGGACCCATAACAATACCTTGTGGCGCAGGACCAAAATTAATTGTCTTTTGCGGGAGCGGTTGGTTGGTCAGTCAGTCCAGTCGTCGCGGGATGAGACATACATGTCAAAAATTCTGCAAATTAATAAATAGTCTAGAAAATTATGATAATCATGCATCTAATCAGTCAGTAAGACAGTCAAAATAGTGGAGGAGCGTCATGTGAACAGACAGTCAGTCTCTCTCTCCTCTCTCTCACACTCACAAACCACGTGCGCTTTCTCGCTCTCTCTCACCCCTCTCTCTCTCTCACCCACTCACACACGGGGTCTCTGTCTCTCTCTCTCTCTCTCTCTCTCTCTGTGTCTGTGTCTGTGTCTGTGTGTGTGTGTGTGTGTGTGTGTGTGTGTGTGTCTGTGCTGCCCTAATAATGATTCATTATAACCTAAATAATAGTTTGCTGTTGTAATAAATATTGTAGCGTTGTCCATGTCGAGGTCACACGGTATGGGTGATGTCGTGACCCAGAAGCACTTGCGGGTTGTACACAGTTGTAAAACAGTTTTGAAATGTTCATGTCATTTTATGCAGTTGTGTTGTGCTGGCTTATTGTTTTATTAATGTAGTCATCATCCTGTGTTGGTAGATGTGATTCATTTGTTTATGTGAGTAACTTACCATCTGTGAGATGTGGAGTAGCATTGATGTCATCAGCAGCTTGGAGAATGTGTGTTTTGTTTTAATCATAAGTGTTCATAAGTGTGGACATAAAGTTTTTTGCATAATGCTGGATGCGTTTAAGTTATTATTCTCTCCACTCACACCACAATATGTAAGTAAGTTTTTCATTCATTCATTCATTATCACACCCACTTATTCCTAATCTTTATAGTTAATCAGATTGATGTGAGGATCAGGGGCGGTACTAGGGTGGGGCTACGGAGCAATAACTCCAGGTCTTTTCTCAATAGCTCCGGATCTTACATCCAACACAGAACCGATCCTCCAACATCAGCTCCCCTCCTTCTGTCTCTCTGAACGGTAGTGCGAACGCCCCGCCTCCCCGTGAGGACTGCGGGTGGACATATTTATGTGGTGGGCGGGAGCGGGACCAAATATGACGATTTTATCGCGGGAGCAGGACTAACAAATCAGTCCCGCGCAGACCTCTAACTGAGAGTGGTCCTGTGATGAGAAACTGATCAGTAATTGATAAATGGGGTAGAAGGGGCTGATGTCTGTATAGTGGTGAAGGATGGTAGGTGGAGCTCATAACGTTGAGAGTTAAAGGAACCTTTTTTAATTTGTTGCAAACCAAAACAAAACTTTTGTCCTTAAACCCATTTTCTCCATTTCTCCACTCGTTCTTCTGTGTTTGTCTGACTGCATTTCTGTAGGGCATGTGGCAGGGAGGCAGCAGTAGCAGCAGTCTGTCTGTGGAGTCCAGTGTTGGAGAGTGGCTGCAGAGGCTGGGTCTGGAGCGCTATGAGGAAGGGCTGCTACGGAACGGATGGGACGACCTCGAGTTCCTCAGGTAAGGTTGATGTCATTCTAAAAAACCTATTAGTGCTTCTCCAAAAATTAGAATATGGTGAAAAAAAGTTCATTCATAATTACAAAACTGTCATGTTTTATTCATTACGTCACATTATGTGTAATGAATACACAGTCATATCAGAATATTATGACCACCACTGATTTGGAATTCACTCGGCCAGGAATGACACAGATGTCATGTGACAGAGTTTACTGCATGTATAAATAAGTGAGCACACCAGTCAGTTGTATCAGAATGTAAAACCATCATCATGGATAAAGGACGTGATGTGACTGATGTCTTGAAGAACATAATAATAAGGTATCAGCTGAAGCATGGTGGAGGCAGCATGTCCGAAACCACCAAATTCGTGGGATGTTCTAGAGCTGCTTTACTGAAGCTGTACTGAGAATGGACTTCACTTATAATGAGTGCCTCTAAATGTCCTAATAATTTTGTGCCCCACGGGCCATTGATTCCAGAGGGGAACAAACTCCAGTACAGAGTGATCAACACACCACAGCAGACCAATAATGAACAATGAGGAAGGTATCAGGGATCACCAGTGAGGGAACACTGTTTTATCTGGGCCTGCAAAGCAGACACCTAGTTAAGGTGGTCATAATATTCTGATAGGACTGTGGGTATTGCAAATACGTTTCCAGATAGATAGATAGTACTTTATTGATCCCTTTAGGAGGTTCCTTCAGGGAAATTAAGGTTTGCATAAGTCAGGAATAAATATTGTGTTGCTTTAACATGTTCAAGCCAAATAGGTCCTCCAGGCTGGGCAATGCAGAACAATTTTGAATTGTATGCAATATTTCACTGGAAGCCAGTGGAGATATTACAAGATGGGTGTAATATGCTGGTGTCCACGGGTGATAAATATATAAAAAAAATTATAGTTTACCTTTTTGAAATCAATTTTTAACACAAATGAACTTATTCACAATGTTCTCATTTTTGGGGATGAATTACTAATTGATATTTTCCGATTCTGTTCTGTGTTCCAGTCAATCTTGTAATATTAGGATATCACACAGGTCGAGCACTATTTATTACTGTAGTAACTTTTTGGATGTCATGGTACACTTTTAAAGTAGCCCAACACCTGATCCCTTCAACCTGTGTAATGCTACCTGCATTCGCTGGCGGGGACAAAACCAAAATTCCGCAAAAACACTTGTGTAACTCAGCAAGATTTTATCCTAGAAACAAAACAAAAACACCCCTGAAACCTTAAAGGGTCTACTTTTCAAATACAGATAGCTTGAATCAAAATACATTTCTAAATATTTGTGAGAGGAGCTTAATAAGCAGAGACACTCTTTTTGCAGAGCGAGTCGGACAGCTGCACCTTTTTTTCCTGCCAAAATACGCGATCTGTCATTCATATGATAATGACGTTAATTCCATACATTCCAGTGGTTATCAGCCATGGAATGTGAACCTGAACAAAGACCTCTTACCTGAGTGTTCACACTTATCTCATAAATATTAAATCTAGGAACCACTGAATGAGTGAAAAATGTCACCTCACATTAGTTCAGTTTTAGAAATAAAACCACATACAATGTCTAAAAACTGTAATGAGCAGTGTGTAGCCTCTGTTTATTCAGTTCTGAGCTCAAAAGTCTTGGCTAGAAATGTTTAGAGTGTGTTTTTTTATAGTTTTATGACACTCTTACTGTGTTGACACTGTTGTTGCTGAGTTGGATGGGTGTAATTTGTAAAAAAAAAAAAAAAGTCATGTCATGTCAGACTACATCAGAGTGTCTCAAATACCCTTAAATTCTAAAGGATTATATTAGCCCAATTTGGCCGGAACTCAGCAGACCTGCAGCAACCCTGGTGACTACTAACTTCTTCTTAAACTCCTCATTCTTTCTGTTGATTATAATTTTCTGTCCAAAATTTCTTTGCAGTGACATCACAGAGGAGGACCTGGAAGAGGCGGGAGTGTTAGACCCGGCCCACAAAAAGATTCTATTAGCCAGCCTAAGACAGCAGCAGCATAAGTGAGCCACCCAGGTGAACTGGTCCAAACTTGACCACACCAGTCCAAACTGGTCAGACTGTGCCTTCTAAGAGAAATCTTGCACTGCTAATTGGAAATTCTGCTCTGAGCATCGTTGTAAGTTTTCTTTTGTCCAAGTTACTCCATCACTACAGAAACTCTTTCTTCCGACACCCTGAGAAAAAGGAGATCTTCAGAATGCACCTGAGAACTTGAGTGTGAACTTCACTCACATTCCTTGCCTTTCTTCTCTCTGGCAGTCAAGACATTTCTTATTAGCATTATGTTAGTTATTGTTAACGTGCATGTTTTAGGCTTTTTTAAAAGGGAAACAATGAAAATAAGCTCAAATCAGTGGAGACTGGTTCTAGCTAGCTTATGAGCTTTCAAAACATGACGTGTGTCTGCACAAGAGAGAGAGAAAGTGGACACCAGGGATGCTTATATCTTATTCATCAATGATGAGTTTCTTTTTGGGTTTGAGAATGTGTGGTCCCCATTTTACAGCCCTCTTTAAGCCACTTTGGCCCAACATTTTCCAAAAAACCCTCAAAAACTTGAGTAGACATGACTTGAGGAATGGTTGGAAGGTTTCTGCAATGCTCTGTTTATAGTGGCTCATCCACAGTCAAGCAACAGAACTTTCACTTCACAGCTTCTTAATAGAAACTCAGTGGATTTAGTGACCAGATATGGCCACTAGGCGGGGCTGCAGGATTTTTTATTAAATCTCCACATCCCAGATCAGTTTACCCTCATCTTGGCACTGCTGTGGAGAACATTAGCTAATACAACCCTCAGTCCAGTGTTAGCTCTTTAAGCCAGTTTGGCCCTAGAAATTCCCTACAACTGGGTAGATGGTTGTGATGGTTGAAAGGTTTCTAATATGTTCAACATTCACACTTTTTAATGAATTAGTGATGGACCGTTTAATCGGTTGGCATACACAGTCACATCAGAATATTATGATCACTTTAACTTTGTGCCTGGCGTAACAGTGTTCGCTGCCAGTTTGTGTGCATTATAGAGGTTAACTGGTTCACTCTGGTGTGCTCTGTAATGCTCATCAGAGTCATCATTGCCCTCTGGCATCAATGGCACCACTGTTACACTGTTGAGAGACACTGAATGTACATTCTCAGTACCTTCACTAAAGCAACTCTAGAACATCCCACAAAGTTAGTGGTTTCTGAGATGCTGCCTCCACCATGCTTCACCTGGTACCCTATTACTTCACATCACATCCTTTACCCATGATAATGGTTTTACAACTGACTGGTGTGCTCACTTATTTATACCTGCAGTAAACCCTGTCACATCACATCTCAGGCCGAGTTCATTCAAATCAGGGTCATAATATTCTGATATAACTGTGTGTATACCCATTGAGAAACCCATATCGGTTAATTACTAGATGCACAGTTGAACAAATCTTTGCTTCACAACTTTTTAATGGACGGTCAATGGATGGAGTTACCAGATATAGCCACTCTGGATGCTGCAAGCTCCACCAAGCAGTTTACCATCACCTGTCACTCCTCTGGACATTTAAGAGAAATCTAGATCCTCCATCAGCCAATAAGCCTCTCAGTCCAGTCTGGACAGATTAATCTGGAACAGTGTTGGTCTGGAAACGGGTCTGAAACCTGTCTGAGGTGTGGTTTAGTGAACAGTTCTTAGCTTTTAGACCTGACTTTTAAGGAGTTATTGCAAGATTTTGATCTTGAAGTTGCATTTCAAACACTCCTACATAATCAGAGAAACACAGCCAAGTAGCTTTTGTTTTAAAGCCATTTGTTATTCCACTGCCAAATAATGACGCTAGAGAAGACCATGTTCTTATTTAACTGTTTGTCTCATCATTCTCTGTAAATGTTCCTGTATGTGTCCTGTTTTTGTGTTTTAACTTTTTAAACCATTTTCACGGCTCCAGTGATTCTGTGGGTGATCATCAGTCATCTGACCATTTTTACCTGTAACCTCATTTTGTTAATATTTCCTATTAAGTTAATAATTGTGAATGAATGCAAAATACGTCCTTTTCCTTGTTATTGTCATTCTTGAATAAAAACTAACAGCCGATGTGACCGTGTCCTATCTTTCTGCTCTGACTAGTCAAGGAAAGTAGTGCATGGAGTGAAATGTATCCTGAGGATCAGAAAGTCTCAAAATTTTGCATTTTGGCAATATTAAAAAGGAGCTTTGAGCAAACTTGGTTTCACTAACTTTATGAGTTAGTCAGAGTGTAGAATTCATACACTACTCACAAAAAGTGAGGGATATTGGCTTTCAACTTTAAATTTCAGGATGAACCTAAAATGCGCTCCAAGTTACGTTTACAGGTAAACTTAACCCTTTGTTGTCAGCAGACCCACCTGCATGAATAAAACCAAAATTCCGCATAAACACTTACATAACTCTGCAAGATTCCTATAAACTAAACAAAACACACCCTGGAAAGCTTAAAGTCTATAATTTTGAAATATATACCGGTGTGTGTGTGTGTGTGTATATATATATATATATATATGA
>BRDA01082014.1:0-16894 GCA_036984385.1 Crenuchus spilurus | reverse complement strand
ATATATATATAATATAGTTTGAATCAAAATATAGTTGTAAGAGGAGCTTAAATAAGCAGAGACATGTTTGTGAGAGATGAGCCAGATAGTTCTGCATTTTTTCCTGTCAAAATGACAATGTCATTCATATGGTAATGACATGGTAATTCCGAACATACCATTGGAATAGCGGCCATGGTATGTGTGAAATGTGTGAAGACTCCCTATCAAACAAAAGACCTCTCACCTCACACATATCTGATAAATATTGAATTTGAGAGGTTCGGCATGGTGAATTAGTGGTTATCACGTTCACCTCTCAGCACTGACGTCTTGGGTTGGAGTCCCCATCTGAGCAGTTTCCATGTTCTTCCCGTGTCTGCGTGGGTTTCCTCCAGGGTCTCTGGTTTCCTCCCACTGTCTAAAAACATGGAGGTCAGGTGGATTGGGTACTCTAAATTGTCTGTAAGTCTGTGTGTGTGTGTGTGCATGTGTGTGCACCCAGCGATGGACTGGTGCCCTGTACTGGGTTTAGTTGTATAGTGTAATGCCCTGCCCTGCACCCAGTGAGGGGGTAGGGGACTAACCGCGACCTGAATAAGCATTAAGCGGGTGTGATGATGGATGGATGGATTGAATTTAAGAACCGCTGAATGAGTGAAACACGTCACTTCACATCAGTTAAGCTTTAGAAATAAAACCACATACAATGTCTAAAAACTGTAATGAGCAGTGTGTAGCCAACACCTCTGTTTATTCAGTTCGGAGCTCAAAAGTCTTGATGTTTGGAGTGTTTTTTCACAATATATCAGCATATCTGAAAACAGGTTTTTGTAAAGTCTAAGTTTAGAGCAGATTTAATCAAAATAGAGATTTATGACGCTCTTACTGTTTCAACACCGTTCTTGCCGAGTTTGTGCTGAACAAAAGCCTGTGTAACACTTCGGGGGGAAAAAATTTAGATGGATGTAATTTGTAAAAAAAATTCAAGCCATGTCAGACTATATCAGACTCCAGGTTAATGTGACCTTCACTAAACTTTTGAATACACCACCAGTACTTTTTGTACAACATGCTTCTCTAACAAGCAGCTTAACAGCAAAACTCACAACAGCTTTTTGATCTATGAATTCACCAATAAACATCCTGCTTCAGTTAGTATTGGTATTTAAACTCCTCATCAGACGTCACCTAACACCTGATCATCAGTAACTCACCACTGTGAGGCTTCAGACAGGATGTTCTCAGACAGAAGTGAGCACTGAGCTTAAGAGTGTCACTGTGTCATCAGCAGGTTGTAACAGAGATACAGAGAGACTGGAAGAGTCACAGAAAGGCAGAGAAGTGACATCCTTTGTCCACATCACACACTGATGACTGCTTCATTGTGAACAGTGCCCTGCAGAACCGGATGATGATGCCACACAACTCCAGCATATTTAAGGGATGTGAGAGGCACCAAATGTCACATCAGACCATTCAAAATATCAGTGTGGTCTGTGTGCTAGACGACCTGCACGGGTTGTTCACTGTAATATGGACTTTTTACATTTTTGCATCGATTTCACCTGAAAGCCAAATATCCTAAACTTTTTGTGAGTAGTGTATAAAGATTTTACTATGTATCATTATACCGACTTAACGCTTTAACATTCTGCTCAACCATTTGGTAGAGCACATTTAAGTCAGTATATTTATACGTATATACTATACTTATTGAAGAATTGTGCCATCTCTACCAATTGGTAGAGGTATGGTAGGGTAAAAACATCTACTAGAGCTCTTAAAATAAGGTCAATACAAATGCTGCTACTGCCAGCAGAAATCAAAACTCCTCAAACAAGCCAACGTTTTCTGTCTTCTGTTGTCCAGTTTTGGTGAGCCTGTGTGAATTGTAGTCTCAATTGTCTGTTCTTAGCTGACAGAAGTGGTACAAGGCTCAGTGTGCTGTGCATACAGAGGAGCTCTCCTGCATGATATTTGAGTTATTCTTGCCTTTCTATCAGCTTCAACCAGTCTGGCCATTCTCTGATCTCTGGTATCAAAAAGACGAGTTGATAGCTTCTCAGATAACAGCCGATCACTAGATATTTCCTCTTTTGGGTATATTTAGGCAAAGTCCTCTAACCTTTCATCAAATGTCAGTTTCTAAACACATTTTCTTACCCAACCAGTACTGTATCTGAACAAAGTACCTAGGACCAGAAAATGATAAGTGGAGTAGAGGGGCCTTATAAATTGTGCAATATTAAATGGTCTACAGCCTGTAACTGTCTATAAGGGCTAATTTGACAATGAGAAACTGGTTTTAATTTTATTTTTGGAAACCATTTCATAACCGGTAGAAATTCTCCAAATGTCTTTAAAATACCACTAAAGTACAACTAACATACAATCTATGTCCAAATGTTTGTGGACACCCCTTCTAATGAGTGCATTCAGCTACTTTAAGTTGACACAGATGCACACTGTAAATAAGTGCTATCAATAGAATAGAACTCTGGAGAACCTATTGGCATCAATGCCAGGTGTGACTTAGAGGGATATAAAGCCCCCCCAACACTGTGCTGTGCTGCTGTGTTCACTGCTACATGCAGTTCTTCTGAATAACTTATAAGTAGTTGATCAGAGGAGGATGGGTCCCCCATGTGAGTCTGGTTCCTCCCGAGGTTTCTTCTCCAGCTCTGAGGGAGTCTTGACTCTGTTGCTATTGGCTTGCTCACTGGGGCTGTTGTGTTTTATTACTGGAGCTCTGTAAAGCTGCTTTGTGACATCAGTAGTAAAAAGTAAATTTGACTTGATTTTTGGGATGGAGTTGGAGATGAGTTTCCTGGTGATCACCCAATATCCTGACCTCACTAACACTCTTGTTGCTGAATATAATCAAATCCTCACAGCAATGCCCCACAGTCATTGGACAGTAAACAGTTGCTCTATCAAAAGCAGGGTCAACTCTTTTAGTACCCTTGATTTTCAGAAGAAATGATGAATGAGCAGGTGTCCCAATACTTTTGGTCAAATATTGTATTTGGCATCCAGGCTAATACAAACATTAAAAGAGACAGTGCTTTAAATGTAGTTTATTTTGTACAGTATTACACAGTGCCATTTATGAATGGAAGGCCTACGACCAAGAAAGAAAACACACCCTATAGTCGTAAACTCAGGCTTAGGGGCCATTTTAATTAAGTACACCTTAGCGCCAAGTTACCATAATAAAAGTCAGAAACTACGCAGTATTTATATTAAGTATTTACAAAATAGTTTCATGTTACAATATTTTAGATGTCTGACTGTGGTGAAAAGAAGAAAAAAAACTCCCTTAATTTTTTTAAAATAAATTAACGCTAATGACGTAACTATGCTTAGATACACATTCACACATTCATGAAGATGCTACATGTGGGAAGAGAGAACCATTACATAGTTTATGATGCCCCAAAAACACTTTTATCTTTGCCCTCTAGTCATATAAATAAGCCTGTGTGAATCTCTTAAAACATTCAACTGCTTGAAATCTACTAGGCCTGTATAATTGAACCCCCTACAGAAGATAAAGGACTAAAATATCAGTTTCTTTTCACTTTGTGTGAAGGACAAGAGGTGAGCTGAAAATGAATAGCAGCCAATTAGCATTATACTAATAGCGTCTATTCACAGCTATGTTTGCTACTGGCTTATGCCAACACTCACCTCCCGACTTGCTCTGCTAATTGGATTGCTTTTTCTTTCCTCTCTCTTTTTCCGAAAAGACTTCGCGACACAAGAAAAGGAAGTTGTGCTTACGACAATCAGAGTTTTTTCCCTCAATCCCTTTTCTAAATGGTCCTTTTGGGGATTTCGCAGTTTGGTCCTGAAGCTCTGAGGATTCAGAAAGAAGAAGCAAGAACGAAGAACCAACTCTTTCACCACACATAGGAATTTGACCTCAACCATCTCTGCAGTGAACACACAGACTAAAGGGCACTGAGGGCACAAGTGCCTAGAATAGTTTGGCAACCACATCATCCACATCCAGTTATGGGTTAGGTGCCTTGTGCAAGGGCAGCCATATCCATGTTCAGGGGATTGAACTAGCAACCTTTCTGACCATAAGCATGGCCTCAAGTATAAAGAAATGGACTTGGGACCAAAAAGTTGCCAGTTCAATCCCCTGACATGGGGATCTTACCAATCTGAAAATTAGAGAAATAAATGGGTTTAGTTGCCGTTTTCAATCCCGGGGATTGGCAGCCCCAAGTCCACTTCTCTAACCTTCATGCCACATTATCAAGCCTATTTTGATAGCCTTCAGGTCATGGTCCGTAGTCGACTATCAAAAAGTTGACAGTTCATTCCTCTGAGCCAGTGAACTTTCTAACCTGAAGGTTAGGGAAGCAAGTTGGGACTGTGGCCTGAAGGTTAGAGAAGCAAGTTGGGACTGTGGCCTGAAGGTTAGAGAAGCAAGTTGGGACTGTGGCCTGAAGGTTAGGGAAGCAAGTTGGGACTGTGGCCTGAAGGTTAGAGAAGATGGTTTGAGAGTGTGGCCTGAAGGTTAGAGAAGCAAGCTGGGACTGTAGCCTGAAGGTTAGAGAAGCAGGTTGGGACCCTGGCCTGAAGGTTAGAGAAGCAGGCTTGGGACTCTGTCCTGAAAGTTAGAGAAGACCGCTTGGGACTCTGTCCTGAAAGTTAGAAAAGATGGCTTGGGACTCTGTCCTGAAAGTTAGAAAAGATGGCTTGGGACTCTGTCCTGAACGTTAGAGAAGATGGCTTGGGACTCTGGCCTGAAGGTTAGAGAAGATGGCCTGGGCCTCTGGCCTGAAGGTTAGAGAAGCAGGCTTGGGATTATGGCCTGAAGATTAAAAAAGCAAGGTTGGGACTGTGGCCTGAAGGTTAATGAAGTGGGCTTGGGACTTAAAGTTACCATTTTGATCACCTGAACCACCAAATTTTGACACAAAGTCCACTTCTCTAGCCTTTAGGCCATGGTCCACTACTGAAAAGTCACCAGTTCAATCCCCTGAATCAGTGAACTTTCTAACTCTCTAACCTTCAGGCTGAAGTGGGCTTGCCCCTGCAGGACTGTACTCTACCATCCCATTCTCCACCAGAGTAAATCTTGTATGGTAATACAGGTACGACCTCTGAGAAGGCAGTTGGTAAGTCCAACTTTTATTTCTCAAAGAATAGACTGGGGTAAACAGAAAGGCTTGGCCTCTTGGAGAGAATTTAGGCTGCCCCAAAGGCAGAATACAAACAGGTAGAATAGATAGTACATAAATTGTAAATTGGATCCTTTTCACCCAAACAGATTCCTACCCATTTGTTCAGTTTATTAGTTTTAGTTTGTCACTTTGTCTCTAGAATCTTTAGTTGTGAGGTCCAAATTTAAGGTCAGACTTCTTATTAGAGCTCATTTCCTGTTAAGGCCCACAGCCAATGAGCTCTTAGTTCAACTATGTTTAGGTCATTGGTGTAGTTATTAATGCATAATGTTCATTTGTCTGGAGGGCAACACTGAAGATCACTCAACAGGTGTAAATGTAACCATGTAAATTTAATACTAAGACTAGCTTTGGCCTACAGAGCATTTTCAGTGGACCTTCTTTGCCATGAGTATAATCCCTGGCCAGAAGGTGAATGAATACAGCTCTCTCATTGTGAAACCACACCTTCCTGGCTCCCTGTAATGGACTGGATGGAAAACAAGAAAATGAATGTGACTAATAGAGGAGATGGAGGCTTGGTTGGCGAAAGTGGATTATGATCTTGGATATTTACTATCAAGAAATGTGCACACACATACACACAGACAGCGGAAGCGCCAACAAGTCCAGTATGATAATAAATAACAAGGGAGTCCAGCTCTAAGAGAAAACAGAGAGAGAGAGACCACACGGTAAGAGAGAGAAGAAAACTCAGTATCTAAAACAGGTTGGTTTTCAGTGCGCCTGGCTTTCTGTGGAAGGACGAGAGCACCCCGGCGAAGGGACCAGCGGCCATACTGTCCGCAGGCTGCCATGTCTTCAGCAGCTCTGACCCCTGGGGGCCACTCGGGGTCAGGCCACCCGTCCCGGGCCAGCTGGGAGACTTCAGGCCCTGGTGGACAGATGGGGAGGTGGAAGTGCTGGCAAAACCAGCGGAGGACACAGATACTGGGCTGGGACTGAGGCTCCCAGTGCCAGGGCTGCCCATGTTACCCGAGCTGGGCAGCGAGGCCGTGCTGTCTGGTGTTGGGCTGCATGTGGACTCTTTGGACTCATCATCGTCAGATGAAGAGCGCGCTTCTCCTGACTTCTTGGTCCCACCGTTGGCCACAGTTCCACCACCTTTAGAGTTGGCAGCACGCTCCTGTTTGCGGAACTTAGCACGTCTGTTCTGGAACCAAACCTGAAGAAAACAAAGCCACAGTCAAGTCAATCTTGTTTGTATTGATGTTTTTATATATTGTTTGTTTGTTTGTTTACCTGCACTGACACTTTTGTTAGGTCTACCTTGTTTGTATTGTTGGTTGTTTTTACTGCTTGTTTACATGTACTTGCACATCTGTCAGGTCTATCTGTTTGTTTGTTTACCTGTACTATTTGTATATGTTTGTTTATCTGGTCTGATCTTCTTGTTGTTTGTTTACCTGTACTAGCACCTCTGTCAAGTATATCTTGTTTGTATTGTTGTTTGTTTACCTGTAGTAGCATCTCTGTCAAGTCTATCTTGTTTGTATTATTGTTTATTTATATTGTTTGTTTGTATTATGTATTTGCACCTCTATCAGGTCAGTTTGTTTGTTTACCTGTACTCGCGCCTCTGTCAGGTCTATCTTGAGCGCGAGCTCCTCGCGGGTGTAGATGTCCGGATAGTGGGTCTCGGCAAACACGCGCTCGAGCTCTTTCAGCTGAGAACTGGTGAAGGTGGTCCGGATCCGCCTCTGCTTCCGCTTCTCATTCAATCCTGACGGGTCCGAGAAGAACTTGTAGGGCACTGAGTAAGAGGAGAAGGAGTTTATAAACAGCATTCAGAAACAGTTAACTTTGATTTACAAAACACAATATACTTCATCTACAAATTTACATTCATTTTATTTAATATCATTTAGTTTAATATAATTTTATTTTATATCATTTATTTTTTTATTTAATAACATTTCATTTTATATCATTTTATTTAATATTTTATTTAATAACGTTTTAATTAATTTAAAACACTTTCATTTCAAATAATATAATTTAATTCCGTTTATTTCAGTTCATTTAAATTAATGTAAAATCTGTTATTTTCTTTTTATTATTATTTTAATTTTATATTATTTTTTTGTAAAGAGTTTCATTTCATTTCAAATAATTCATTTTAAAATAAATTAAATTTAATTACATTTTATTTATGTTAATTTCATTGAAAATAATGTAATTTAAATTAAGGTAATTTAATTTGACTTCATTTCATTTTACTGAATTTATCCAGGGATAAATTTACGTACGCGCATACACGCACACACACACACACACACACACACACACACACACACACACACACATACATACATACACTGTTTACATTCAGTAAGAGTCTCACAGTCAACTCGATTATTATTATTATTATTATTATTATTATTATTATTATTATTATTATTGCTTTTGTTATTGTAGAATGATAGTATACATCTTTGTAGACTATCTTATAGTATTTCTGTCATTTATAATGAACGAATTTTATTTTTTCGTTCATAAATTGATAATAAATCTTATTCAAAGATTCGAAATTGAACAATGAATCTTTTGTGCTCCCGAGATTACATCAATAATAATAATAATAATAATAATAATAATAATAATAATAATCTTTAAATGCTGAGGGGAAATTATATATATTAATTATATATATATAATATACACTTAACAGCTAAAACGTAATAGATTGTATTATTTAACATATCTGGTCCAAAACCAGAAAATAGCTTTTCATACTTACTTTTTCATTCCATCATTTTTTATTTGATTTTACATTAATTACACATTAAGTGACACATTTCAAGAATATTTTAGAGTAAATTACTATTCATACAGTATCAATATTCAAATAAACACACTAGAAATGTGTCACTTTATGTGTAATAAATATAAAACACTAGTTTATTTATTTTAATTAAATTGTTAATTTGTTTTCATATTATAATTTTCTCAGCCTTTCAAAAAACAGAAGAACATCATATGATTTAAATCAATTTAAACTGTGTTTAATTTGGGGACATTCAGATTCTTTACTAAATCATTAAAGCTGTTTTCTGTGTTTATTCAGAGACTGACATATGACTTATATAAAGGGGAATTATGAAGAGTAAGACTGTGGTAATCAGACCTTTCTGAGCTTTAACAAATTAAACTGCCAATACATATCAGTAATAAAAAACTTTACTGTAAAATTATTCAGATCTGTCATTCACACACAATTACACCAGCAGTTCAGATACATTTCACATCCTGATGTAAATAATCAGAGCAAATCACACATTTCTTTACTAGCACAATGACAATTTGCTGAAAAGATTAATTTGTGTTAATTCAACAAGCTAAACTATCACACATTTTATATTCATTATAAGGTGACACAAGCCATTTTGTTTGATAATATCTGAACAGTCATTTATTAAAAACTACAAAAATTCTTTTGAGTTTGCGGATTTTTGCTTTTTATGAGCTATTAGCAAAACTGATCAAGAGTAAAATAAAAAAAAGCTTGAAATATATCATTTTACATAAAATTAATACAAAACATATATTTTACATTTTTAAATAAAAATTAACACAAAATGTTTTATTACATTTTGAACTTTTAGATGCATAAGAAATTTGTATTTATATATAATTAATAACTAAGTAATAATAATTTAATATTCATGTACCAATGTGGAATTGTTTTGAATTATATTATGAACAAAAAGGAACTTTTTTATAATATTCTTTGTATTATTCATACTATTATAATGAATATATAAATATAAATACTATTGTATTTATCTCAACGTTTTCTCCATATTACATTTACATTTAGAGTTGCACTATTAATACTATGGCTGATATGAATGACGGTTTTAAACACTAAGAATGTAAGACTCAATAAATAAAAACAAACTCAATAATAAAAAATAAAATTAATAAACAGAACTTTACTGTTAAATATTCATTATTCAGAACTTCCTTCTGCAGTCACATCATTAGTGTACTGAACCCTTAGGTTTGTGATGAATAAGACCAGCAGAGCAGAGGACAGATGTGTGATGTGACATGTGCAGGTGGTGCAGGTGCAGTCCGGCTGTAACGCGCACTGTGTGGGTGTTGCGGGGCTCCTTACCGCTGTAGGGCGCCGGCTGGTGCTCCCTGAGCGCCCCGAGCGCGCAGCTGGCCGTCCCGAGGCTGGGGCAGGCCGGGCCGGCGGTGAAACTGCTTCTGATGGGGTTGTACTGGAACGTGTTGGCCTGGCTGCACGAGCTGAAGTCCGCGTAGGCCGACGCCTCCATCGCGGCCATGCACGAGTCATATGTGTTCAGGTACGGGTAATCCATCCGTGCACCGGGGACGCGGCGCGCCTGCGTCTGCACACACCACTCCGCTCTGCTCCGATACAGGACCTCCGTAATCACCCCCTACTTCTGCTCGCCTTGCGCACATCCACAATCTCCTCACACTCCACACACAGCCGCGGTCCCGTCCGGCTCCGCTTATAATGAACCGCACAGACAATAGAGAGGAGGAGGCCAGTTTACATCACAATGTCCGAGAGCTCGAGCACAGGGAGGAGGAGGAGGGTCTGTCTCTTACTCTCTCTCTCTCTCTCTTACTCTCTCTCTCACTCTCTCTCTCTTTCTCTCTCTCTCTCTCTCTCTCTCTCTCTCTCTCTCTCTCTCTCTCTCTCTCTCTCTCTCTCTCTAAATATATCTCGTATAGTATTGCCAACCCTTCTTCAAAACAAAAAATAATGATCTTAACAATAAACAATAATATTACAATAATATAAATTATTATAAATAGTATAAGGTAATTAGACCTTCATTAGTCCCATAGCGAGGAAATTCACAAGACTTACAGCAGTAAAGGTATAATATAACCTTTCAGAAGCAGCAGCAGTAGTAGTAGTAGTAATAAATAATAATAATAATAATAATAATAATAATAATAAACATCAGTGAAGAATCAGTAAATGTAAACGCAAAACTGTTTCTCTCCACTGTTTCAAGTCTACCATTTTTCTTTTCCTTTTTAAATATATGTATATTCATATTCTCATTTTATAATTTTATTTTTATATTTTCTCACCCACTTCTGTCTTGTGTATTATTTTATGTTATGTTTATTAGAGCTCCCCTGGGATAGACACCATCAATTAAATCCATGCTCTCTATTATCATAATGTATTACACTATTAGCCCAGAGCAAACCTTTTCTACTTTATTTTCTCTCTTTTTTATTGTTATTTTAAGTATTTTATTTTTTTATCCATTTTAATTTAGAACAGGACAAGCGTCCCGTTCATGTGCATTATTTAAATTGATCTGTTTCTATATTTTATTACAGCTCACCCAGACCAGCAATTAAATTTTTATTTTTTATCTTAATTTTTTATCTTATTATATTTTCCCCAAAGCAATCGAATTTGACTCTATTTATTTTATTTTCCCCAAAATTAAAACAATTGCATTTGATTTCTGTGTTTATTCCTCAGTTATATATATTTTTAAAAGATCTATTTTTGTTTATTTGTTGAGGGTTTTCCTGCTGAATGAAAAGGTGACTTGGATGAAGGAGTTTATTCTGTGTGGTCAGGAAGATTAACTTTAATAAATGCTGTTAACTTCAGGCTGTTTTCATTGCCCTGATCTTGTAATAATTAAAAAGGTTATACTTGTAAAAACAGTGAAAAATAAGTGTTTTTTGTGATAAACTGCTGGAGTTTATGCTGGACAGTCAGTAATGATAAGCTGCTGCTGGTATTTGTGCTAAAGAGTCAGTGATAACAAGCTGCTGGAGGTATTGGTGCTGGACAGTCAGTAATGATGACCTGCTGCTGGTGTTTGTGCTGGACAGTCAGTGATTTTGAGCTGCTAGTGTTTGTGCAGGATAGTCAGTGATTATGAGCTTCTAGTGGTGTTTGTGCTGGATAGTCAGTAATGACAAGCTGCTGGTCTTGTTTGTGCTTGACAGTCAGTAATGATGAGCTGCTGGTGGTGTTTGTGCTGGACAATAAGTAACGCTGAGCTGCTGCTGGTGTTTGTGCTGGACAGTCAGTGATAATAAGCTGCTGGTGGTTTATGTGTTTGACAGTCAGTAATGATGAGCTGCTGCTGGTGTTTGTGCTGGACAATAAGTAACGCTGAGCTGCTGCTGGTGTTTGTGCTGGATAGTCAGTGATAATAAGCTGCTAGTGGTGTTTGTGCTGGACAATCTGTGATTATGAGCTGCTGGTGGTGTTTGTGCTGGACAGTCAGTGATGATGAGCTCCTAGTGGTGTTTGTGCTGGACAGTCAGTAATGACAAGTGGCTGGTGGTGTTTGTGCTGGACATTAACTGATTAAGAGCTGCTGGTAGTGTTTGTGCTGGACAGTCAGAAATGATGAGCTGCTGCTGGTGTTTGTGCTTTACAGTCAGTGATTATGAAATGCTGACGGTGATTGGGCTGGACAGTCAGTAATGATGAGCTGCTGATGGTTTTTGTATTGGACAGTTAGTAATGATGAGCTACTAGTGGTATTTGTGCTAAACAGTCAGTGATTATGAGCCGCTGGTGGTGTTTGTGCTGGACAGTAAGTAATGTTGATCTACTGCTGGTGTCTGTGCTGGACAGTCAGTGAATGAGCTGCTGCTGGTTTTTGTGCTGGGCAGTCAGTAATGATGAGCTGCTGCTGGAGTTTGTGTCGGACAGTCAGTAATAATGAACTGTTCCTGGTTGTTGTGCTGGACAATCAGCAGTTATGAGCTGCTAGTGGTGTTTCTGCTGGACAGTCAGTAATGATGAGCAGCTACTTGTGTCTTTTCTGGACAGTCAGTGATTATGAGCTGCTGCTGGTGTTTGTGCTGGACTGTCAGTAATGTTGAACTGCTGCTGGTGGTGTTTGTCCTGGACAGTCAGTGATTATGAGCTACTGGTGGTGTTTGTGCTGGACAGTAAGTAATGCTGAGCTGTTGCTGGTGTTTGTGCTGGACAGTCCATGATAATAAGCTGCTGGTGGTGTTTGTGCTGGACTGTCAGTAATGTTGAACTGCTGCTGGTGGTGTTTGTCCTGGACAGTCAGTGATTATGAGCTACTGGTGGTGTTTGTGCTGGACAGTAAGTAATGCTGAGCTGTTGCTGGTGTTTGTGCTGGACAGTCCATGATAATAAGCTGCTGGTGGTGTTTGTGCTGGACAGTCAGTAATGATAAGCTGCTGCTGGACTTTGTTCTGGACAGTCAGTGACTGAGCTGCTGCTGGTCTTTAGGCTGGGCAGTCAGTAATGATGAGCTGATGCTGGTGTTTGTGCTTTACAGTCAGTAATGATTAGCTGCTGCTGGTGTTTGTGTTGGACAGTCAGTAATAATGAGCAGTTCCTGGTTGTTGTGCTGGACAGTCAGCAGTTATGAGCTGCTAGTGGTGTTTGTGCTGGACAGTCAGTGATTATGAAGTGGTAGTCGTGTGTGCTGGACAGTCAGTAATGATGAGCTGCTGGTGGTTTTTGTGCTGGACAGTCAGTAATGCTGAGTTGCTAGTGGTGTTTGTGCTGGACAGTCAGTAATGACAAGCTGCTGGTGGTGCTTGTGCTTGACAGTCAGCAATGATGAGCTGCTGCTGGTGTTTTTGTTTGATAGTCAGTCATGATGAGCAGCTGCTGGTGTTTGTTCTGGACAGTCAGTAATAATGAGTTGCTAGTGGTGTTTGTGCTGGACAGTCAGTAATGATGAGTTGCTCATGGTTTTTGTGCTAGACAGTCAGAAATGATGAGCTCCTAGTAGTGTTTGTGCTGGACAGTCAGTGATTTTGAGCTGCTAGTGGTGTTTGTGCAGGACAGTCAGTGATTATGAGCTTCTAGTGGTGTTTGTGCTTGATAATCAGTCATGACAAGCTGCTGGTGGTGTTTGTGCTGGACAGTCAGTAATGATGAGCTGCTGGTGGTGTTTGTGCTGGACAGTCAGTAATGATAAGCTGCTGGTGGTGTTTGTGCTGGACAGTCAGTAATGATGAGCTGCTGGTGGTGTTTGTGCTGGACAGTCAGTAATGATGAGCTGCTGGTGGTGTTTGTGCTGGACAGTCAGTAATGACAAGCTGCTGGTGGTGTTTGTGCTGGACAGTCAGTAATGATGAGCTGCTGGTGGTGTTTGTGCTGGACAGTCAGTAATGATGAGCTGCTGGTGGTGTTTGTGCTGGACAGTCAGTAATGTTGAGCTGCTGCTGGTGTTTGTGCTGGACGGTCAGTAATGATGAGCTGCTGGTGGTGTTTATGCTGGACAGTCAGTAATGCTGAGCTGCTGCTGGTGTTTGTGCTGGACATTCAGTGATAAGCTGCTGGAGGTGTTTGTGCTGGAAAGTCAGTAATGATGATCTGCTGGTGGTGCTTGTGCTGGACAGTCAGTGATTATGAAATGGTGCTGGTGTTTGTGCTGGACAGTCAGTAATGATGAGCTGCTGGTGGTTTTTGTGTTGGACAGCTAGTAATGATGAGCTTCTAGTGGTATTTATGCTGGACATTCAGTAATGATGAGCTGCTGCTGGTGTTTGGGCTGAACAGTCAGTGATTATGAACTGTTGATGATGTTTGTGCTGGACAGTCAGCAATGATGAGTTGCTCGTGGTTTTTCTGCTAGACAGTCTGAAATGATGAGCTGCTAGTGGTGTTTGTGCAGGACAGTCAATGATTAAGAGCTTCTAGTGGTGTTTGTGCTGGATATTCAGTAATGACAAGCTGCTGGTGGTGTTTATGCTGGACAGTCAGTAATGTTGAGCTGCTGCTGATGTTTGTGCTGGACAGTCAGTGTTAATGAGCTGCTGGTGGTGTTTGTGCTGGACAGTCGGTGATTAAGAGCTTGTGGTGGTGTTTGTGCTTGACAATCTGTAATGATGAGCTGCTGGTGGTGTTTGTGCTGGACAGTCAGTGATAATGAAATGGTGATGGTGTTTGTGCTGGACAGTCAGTAATGATGAGCTGCTGGTAGTGTTTGTGCTGGACAGTCAGTGATGACAAGTGGCTGGTGGTGTTTGTGCTGGACATTAAGTGATTAAGAGCTGCAGGTAGTGTTTGTGCTGGACAGTCAGAAATGATGAGCTTGTGGTGGTGTTTGTGCTTGACAGTCTGTAATGATGACCTGCTGCTTGTGTTTCTGCTGGACAGTCAGTGCCTATGAGCTGCTGATGGTGTTTTTGCTGGATAGTCAGTGATTATGAGCCGCTGGTGGGGTTTGTGCTGGACGGTCAGTAATGATTAGCTGCTGCTTGTGTTTGTGCTGGACAGTCAGTGATTATGAGCTGGTGGTGGTGTTTGTGCTGGGCAGTCAGTAATGATGAGCTGCTGCTGGTGTTTGTGCTTTACAGTCAGTGATTATGAAATGCTGACGGTGATTGGGCTGGACAGTCAGTAATGATGAGCTACTAGTGGTATTTGTGCAGGACAGTCAGTGATTATGAGCTGCTGGTGGTGTTTGTGCTGGACAGTAAGTAATGTTGATCTACTGCTGGTGTCTGTGGTGGACAGTCAGTGACTGAGCTACTGCTGGTTTTTGTGCTGGGCAGTCAGTAATGATGAGCTGCTGCTGGAGTTTGTGTTGGAGAGTCAGTAATAATGAACTGCTCCTGGTTGTTGTACTGGACAGTCAGCAGTTATGAGCTGCTAGTGGTGTTTGTGCTGGACAGTCGGTGATTATGAAGTGCTAGTTCTGTTTGTGCTGAACAGTCAGTAATGATGAGCTGCTGGTGGTTTTTGTGCTGGACAGTCAGTAATGACAAGCTGCTGGTGGTGCTTGTGCTTGACAGTCAATAATGATGAGCTGCTGCTGGTGTTTTTGTTTGATAGTCAGTCATGATGAGCAGCTGCTGGTCTTTGTTGTGGACAGTCAGTAATAATGAGCGGCTAGTGGTGTTTGTGGTGGACAGTCAGTAATGACAAGATGCTGGTGGTGTTTCTACTGGACAGTCAGTAATGATGAGCAGCTACTTGTGTCTTTTCTGGACAGTCAGTGATTATGAGCTGCTGGTGGTGTTTGGGCTGAACAGTCAGAGATTATGAACTGCTGATGGTGTTTGTGCTGGACAGTCAGTACAGATGAGCTGCTGGTGGTTTTTATGTTGGACAGTCAGTAATGATGAGCTGCTGGTGGTGCTTGTGCTTCACAGTCAACAATGATGAGCTGCTGCTGGTGTTTTTGCTGGACAGTCAGTAATGATGAGCTGCTAGTGGTGTTTGTGCTGGACAGTGAGTAATGATGTGCTGCTGGTGGTGTTTGTTCTGGACAATCAGTAATAATGAGCTGCTAGTGGTGTTTCTGCTGGACAGTCAGTAATGATGAGCAGCTACTTGTGTCTTTTCTGGACAGTCAGTGATTATGAGCTGCTGCTGGTGTTTGTGCTGGACAGTCAGTAATGATGAGCTGCTGGTGGTGTTTGTGCTGGACAGTCAGTAATGTTGAGCTGCTGGTGGTGTTTGTGCTGGACAGTCAGTAATGACAAGCTGCTGGTGGTGCTTGTGCTGGACAGTCAGTAATGACAAGCTGCTGGTGGTGCTTGTGCTTGACAGTCAATAATGATGAGCTGCTGCTGGTGTTTTTGTTTGATAGTCAGTCATGATGAGCAGCTGCTGGTGTTTGTTCTGGACAATCAGTAATAATGAGCTGCTAGTGGTGTTTGTGCTGGACAGTCAGTAATGACAAGCTGCTGGTGGTGTTTCTGCTGGACAGTCAGTAATGATGAGCAGATACTTGTGTCTTTTCTGGACAGTCAGTGATTATGAGCTCCTGCTGGTGTTTGTGCTGGACAGTCAGTAATCATTAGCTGCTGGTGGTGTTTGTGCTGGACAGTCAGTGATTATTAGCTGCTGGTGTTGTTTTTGCTGGATAGTCAGTGATTATGAGCTGCTGGTGGTGTTTGTGCTGGACACTCATTAATGATGAGCTGATGGTGGTGTTTGTGCTGGACGGTCAGTAATGATGAGCTGCTGCTGGTGTTTGTGTTGTACAGTCAGTAAAGATGAGCTGCTGCTGGTGTTTGTGTTGTACAGTCAGTAAAGATGAGCTGCTGCTGGTGTTTGTGTTGTACAGTCAGTTAAGATGAGCTGCTGCTGGTGTTTGTGTTGTACAGTCAGTAATGATGAGCTGCTGCTGGTGTTTGTGTTGTACAGTCAGTAATGATGAGCTGCTGCTGGGGTTTGTGCTGGACAGTCAGTAATGATGAGCAGCTGCTTGTGTTTCTGCTGGACAGTCTGAGCTGCTGGTAGTTTTTGTTCTGGACAGTCAGTGATTATGAGCTGCTGCTGGTGTTTGTGCTGGACAGTCAGTGATTATGAGCTGGTGTTGGTGTTTGTGTTGGACAGTCAGTAATGACGAGCTGCTACTTGTTTTTGTGCTGGGCAGTCAGTGATTATGAGCTGCTGCTGGTGTTTGTGCTGGACACTCATTAATGATGAGCTGCTGGTGGTGTTTGTGCTGGACACTCATTAATGATGAGCTGGTGTTGGTGTTTGTGCTGGACAGTCAGTGATTATTAGCTGCTGGTGGTATTTGTGCTGGACAGTCAATAATGATGAGCAGCTGCTTGTGTTTCTTCTGAACAGTCAGTGACTATCAGCTTCTGGTGGTGTTTTTGCTGGATAGTCAGTGATTATGAGCTGCTGGTGGTGTTTGTGCTGGACAGTCACTAATGATGAGCTGCTGCTTGTGTTTTTGCTGGACAGTCAGTGATTATCAGCTTCTGGTGGTGTTTGTGCTGGA
>BRDA01082013.1:0-17788 GCA_036984385.1 Crenuchus spilurus | reverse complement strand
AGCATCCCCTAGATGCTAGCGTAGAAGAAGAGGTCAGTCATTACCTTTGACCGCTGTCCAGTGAAAGTGAAAGTGCTAGTGAAAGTGACACAAAGACAGCAAAAGGTAGTGAACAAGAAAGTTAGATACATTTTACTTTTCATATGATAAGTGTAACCACGCCATACACGTACGCCCGTCCTCCTGTCCTCCTTAGCCACCAGCCTACACGAGCACCGTCGTCGTCTCGTTTATGTTTTAAAAACCCATATAAACACATTATTTAGCATATTAAAGTATACTGTATATTGGCCGGCTGACACGGATTAATCAGTTTTACATGTATTCTTATGGGGAAAATGCATCCAGCTAACGAGCAAACCAGCTAACGAGCTCGGCTCCTGCACGGATTAAACTCGTAAGTAGGGTTACCACTGTACATATATAAATATATAAATAAATAAATATAGAAATGCAGAAACAGCCTAAATAAATGTTCATGCATGGAAATAGATTCCTGATAGAATTATATTTGTTTTCTGTACAATTATGTATATGTGTATTTATTTATTTATTTATATGTGAATTTAATTATTTATAATTTTATGTCCTCCATACCTTCGCTTTTTACACATAGAAATTCCTCCAGATTCCTTGAATTGTTTAATAATGGTATGCATTCGGGAGAAATGTGCAAATCTCTTCTAGTCTTTCTTTAAGGAACATTTTTTCAAATTATTTTTTTATTATTTTTAATTTTCTCCCCAATGTAGCGGTAGCCAATTGACTTACCCATCGACTAGGACTCTCCCATTTACTTGTAATGTCCCTGACTCTAGGAGGGTGAAGACTAGTACCTCCTCCAATGCATGTGAAGTCAGTCAGCACCTCGTTTCTAACTGCTGCTGATACATCATCGCTGGCCAGGCAACAGGCTTGGAGGAAAGCTCAGGATCCCCAGTTCTGATACATCTAATAACAGACACCTGAGCCAGCGGACATTGCATGGTAGTAGTGATGGGTAGAGAGCACCATCTACCTACCTGGAGAGAGCACGGCCAATTTTTGCTCTCCTGGGCCCAGGCTGACGATGGCAAGCACTCGGGGCCTAGGAAGCTATTGAAATTAAATTGTAATGAAATAAAAGTAAATGTATTTTTTCTACACGTCCATACTGTCAGAACTGGAGCTGTATATACCCTGACAAGCCAAAACATTATGATCCATCACGAATGATGCTGGTTATCTTTTACAGCTCTGCCAGACACCACGGACACCATCAGAGGTCTTGTAGCATCCACGCTGTTGCGGGTCAGAGCTGTTTTGGCCGCACTGAGTGGATCAACAGCATATGCATGTCAGCATACTGGTCATAATGTTTAGCCTACACAGAAATAGGAGATGTACTGTTGGCATTTCCCTCCAATGTAGAAGCAGCTGAAGCAAGCTCAGGGTGAGCAGGTTCCTGGAGAGATGAATGATATTGCGGGGGTCAGCGAAGCAGAGATAGAAGGAGAAAAAAGAGAGCAAGAGAGAAAAAGCTAGAGATACAGACAGAGAGAACAAGAGAGAGAGAGAGAGAAAGCTTGCCTTGCTCCCCCCCAAAGGAGGCTGCTCTCTGCTCAGAGGCATATGGCTAACCATGTGCTGACTCCCCTGTGGCTGCTCTTAAGCTCCACACACCCCCAAAAACCTCCCCACTTCATTATCAGCATTTTGTTCTGCATCCTCCGTTTGTGCATATTAATATCCATCAGCCTCGGCTGGGCTCTGCCAAAGTCCTCCAAAACTGTTTCCTCGAGGAAAAGAGGATAAATAAACACCGCGCAGTGCACAGTCATCTCCAGGCACCATTTGTAGGTTTATCCACACAGATTGTGAACAACCGACTTAACTTGTGGTGAGCGTGATGAACTGCAGACATGCCAGAGATGTACTGTGCCTTGCAGAACACAGGCAAAGGGAGATATGCATAAAAACGTGTTTACATACGATTGTGTTCAGGATCTCATGAGTGCAAACTCGTAGGGATTCACACAAATGTGTGTATAATGGGATATAAGCAGGTGTGATCTGGCTTAGTGGCGGGTTCAGCTCTCACAGCTCTTTTTCTATCCTTTGTAGGAAGTCTGGCGGCATTGTCCTTAATCGTTGAAATTCCGATGAATTTATTATGAGATCAGGTTGGCTATGTAGGGCTTCCTGGAGATCACCATGAACCATTCAGGACATGTGCATGTCCGGCACAACTCATCTATAGCTAATCAGTGTCTTAGATGCCTAAACTGACTACTGATGTGAATCCTTTTATGATTCATAGTGATGGACTAGAGTTTGTAAAAGACCACATTTGGGTTTTTCATCATTTTTTTGCAAATTGCAAAGTCAGAAATTTGTTAAAACACTTTAAAATATTTTTTGAACATTGATTTGAACATCGCTGATGGAAAAGTGTAAGCAGTTATTGTGTGCACTATATGATTTGTTTGCATAGACTGATGTATGGTAGATGTCAGTGGTTTAACGCAGCCCTCAAGATGTGGCCATTGCTTGTCCTTCATGGCATCAAATGGCTTTTATTGTCTGAAAAATTCTAAATTAAATTAATTCAAAAAACCCTTTTTTATTGTAGATCATTATCAAATTCCTATCAGATTCTCTATGGAGTCTTTACAGGGTTCAGGTCCAAAGAGTTGGCTGTCCAATCAACCACAGTAATATGGTCAGTTGGCACTGTGGGTAGCTGCTGGGCATAAAGCTTGTCAGCAGATGGAAGCACAAAGTGCTCTAAAATCTGGTAGACAGCTGTGTTGACTTTAGACTTAATAGGACCAGCACCTCAAACCATCACAGACTGCAGAAACTGCACACTGGACTTCAGACACCTTGGGTGCCATTCTTCTCAGACTTTAGGAGCTTGATTTCCAATCTGAATCTCACTCCCGGCGTGGGCCGCGCCCCCTTTCCCTGTCATTTGTGCCTGAGTTCATCCTTCACATGTCTGGTATACGTCATTGTCCACACCTCCTGTGATGTTACCTCATTGTTCACGTCTGATCCCTCGTTTGTGCCCTGATTACTACACATATATACTCCTTTTGTTGTCATTGTCTTTGTGAGTCATTGTTATCTGTACTTGGACAAATCTGTCTGAGCGTAGCACTAGTGATAATCCATATTTCAACGCCTCTCATGATAATAAAAGAGGAGTGTTGATGTTAGGAATATTCAGTTGTCGCCCCTTTTCCTGGAGACATATTTGTGTGCTGACTCTTGATGTCAACTCTTTGTGAAGCTGTTCCAAGTTTTGAATCAACTTTATTGACAATCTTAAGAATGAATCTTCCAGTCATCTTTCGGTTAATATGTGTTGATACAGCACTCTGCGAACAGCCAGCCTTTTCAGCCTTTTCAACGACTGTCTTCTTGATATCTGTCAAGTCTCCTGTGTGATTGTGGATACGTGTGTTGAACTGCACTGAGAGATACACTGTATTTATACTGTTGGAATAGTTATTTAATGAACCATTCTAATACTAATTAGCCATACTTAGCTACATTAACCCAAAAAGTCTGTTGTAATATGCAATGAATGTAAAATGTGACCTTTTTTAATTAAATCATGAAAAAAACATTTTGAGATGCACTTGTATAGATGCCACTGCGTCCACAGATCTTATATATATGAGTGCTTGTGGACATATGTGTCCGCCCGTGTGTGTGTGTGTGTGTGTGTGTGTGTGTAAGAGTGTGTATGCCCACTGCGTCTGGTTTCTGCCTCCGACTGACATGTAATAAAACATGCCGCTGCGTTGTTGATCAATCTCAGCGGCTCGCCGGCCGCACAGCGAGGGCATGTACATGCAAATGAGAATAGCTAAATGCCACCGAGGGGGTGGGCGAGGGAGGCAATCACTTCATCTGACAAACCACAGAGGGAGGGGGGGGTTACGGAGAGAGAGCACAGAGATAGAGTGATATAGGCAAAGGTGAGTGAACGAGAGAAGGACAGGCTGCTAACGAGCACATGTGCTTAATTACAGCCGGGCCTCATGGGATACGTGGACTAGCAGTGCATTCAGACCGGGTGGGACACTGAGGCCTTTGTGTGCTTCTCCAGAGCCATGGATGAACTCTGCCACACAGGGGCAGCAGAAAGCTCCATCACAAAGACACCAGCGATGCTCCAATGTTTGCCTGAGAGAATATTCAGGGAGAGGTTTAGGGCTGTTTGTTGGTGTTGGTGCACGACTGCGTCTTCGCTCTTGCCTTTGTGTGCCTTTGTGTGCCTGCATTGTACCACGAGGTCATCCCAGCGACCATGAGGTCAGCTAATCTTCACGCGACACACAATCCGATATGTACACAAGCTAATGAAAGAGAGTAAAGTGTGAGAAAATGGACTAAAAGGCGAGAAAAAGCGGTGGGAAAATAATGGACAGTCGTGGAGATTGTGGCGGAAGAGTGGATTCTCCTTAAATTCTGGGAACTGAAAGCCCCCTGTACCCTCCATCCTTGAGTAAACTCTTCTTCATTAAGTGAAGTCAGTCCTACCATAACTCAACAGTCTATTACTCCTCTCTTTGCGTTTGTAAGCGGGTCCATAAGCACTTCATTAAAATACAATGGGGTCAATCTTTGGCTTTGGAGGCCCTCGTAATCTTTTTTGAACACAAGCCATTCAGGCAGTGTCTGTTTAGTTAAAGGATGAGACTTTGAGCCTGGTGGTCTATGTTCCTCAGCAGAGACTCAGCTATGGCGGTGAATGATGAGCAGATGATGCTCCGAAGGAGGTGATAACCAGCTGTCTGAAATTTACTCATGTGAAAATGTCAAAGGGAAATGCAGAGTCTATCAAATCGTGGCTGTAAGTAATGAATTCAACACTACAGACAGAAAAACATGGTGGTTTTGACTCAGGGCCTGGTTAAGGCAGTCAAGTCACAAATGCAGGTTCAGTGGTAGCTTGTAAATACACTCAGTGGCCACTTCATTAGGTACACATACACTCATTGTGCATTTGAGCTCTACTGAGCACTGTGTACAGACTGTAGTCCGTCTGCTTTTATGTATACTTTGTTCTTCAATGATCAGGACCACCACAGAGCAGGTGGATCATTCTCAGTGACACTGATGTGGTGGTGGTGTGTTAGAGCTGCTGGAGATGTTAAACTCTGTGTCCACTCACTGTCCTCTATTAGACACACCTACCTTGTTGGTCCACCTTGTAGATGTAAAGTCAGAGACAGTAGCTATGTGTTGATTCTAGTCCTGACAGTGTTGGCTGGTTCGTGCACTATTTTCTGACACTGAGCAGCTCTGACACACCATCACTACATCAGTGTCACTGAGAATGATCCATAATACCTGCATTGTGAGGGCCCTGGTCATTGAAGAACAGGGTGAACAAAGTATGCAGAGAACCAATTGGGCTACAGTCTGTACACAGTGCTCAGTGGAGCTCAAATGCACAATGAGTGTAGATACAAGGTCTGTGTACCTAATGAAATGGCCAGTGAATGTTTTCTCAATTGTGTATTATTCGGCTTACACATGAAACAAAGGGCTTTCTTCTCAAGCTGCAGCCAGACAGTGGTAGTTCTGGTTAGAGGTTGCACTACTGTTCATTTTTTGAGCTCATAGCAGCTAGTGGGTGGTAGATGGTACACAGTAAATCTGCCAGTGTTAAATCAACACTATTTGAGTTAAATTAACACTGGGAGTGTTACATTTTGACACTCTCAGTGTTACTTTAACTCTAATAGTGTTGGTTTAACACTGACATATTTACTGTGTACATTTTGAGCTTGAGAGTTTTTGTTAAATCTAAAAAAATTGCCTGTGATTGGTTAATTTGTCTGCAAATCAAATGGTGTCATCCTATCAGATGGTGTCATCCTATCATCCTATTAATTGCCAATAAATGGAAACACTAAATATTTTTTATAGGACCCATTGCTAGGAAAGGACCACATCATGATTAAGGTATGTGAGAAAGGGGAGGGTAAACTCAAAAATTCGGGCTGGAGATGTGAAACTGATTGAATGACAAGTGAGTGAGAAGAGAAGTCAAGTCGTGAGAAGTTATGGATTGTCCGAAAAACTGGGAAGCATCGGGGTGTCATAAGGGTCTCTATAGGACATGAATGAATGAGAGGCATTATGTGGTCCACCTCCCAAACTTATGTTATTACACTATTTAAAGGTAATCATTCCAATCAATAATTTTGTGTCCTATTTGTAGTTTGTACCATCTAGACTTCTAGAGTTGGCCACTCTGCATGTCTTTGTAATTGCCACCAATGGCCATAATGTAGAGAGGATTTTATATTACATTACATTATATTATTCAAATTTATTTATTTATATATTTTTTATGTTATTCAAATATTGGTGTTATATTGTTATCAATGAGTTGTTAATCAATTAGTTATAGTGTCATACCTGAAAATCCCAAATTGGTGCATCTTTATCCAGGGCAGCACTTAGTGCTGAGGTCTTGGGTTTGATTTACCATCTGGGTGGAGTCTCCAGTTTCCTTCCATAGTCCAAAAACTGTGGAGTGTGTCCAGCAATGGATTGGTACCCTGTCCTAGTTTAGCTAAAATAGTGCCCTACCTAGTGTCCATTGGAGGGGTATAGGGACTCAACAGAATATGACTCACCAGATTTATTACTTGACTAGTGCAAACCCAAGTTCTGGATCATGTAAACAGTTGAGTCTTTTGACCAATAATTGTTACAACACGTACAAGGGCTTCAATGTCCAGGTCCAAGCTTCTTTATGAGGAAGCCAGAGGCAGAAGTGCCTGGAACCAAGGCTGGAAACGGGGAACCCATCCTCCTCTGGTTGACAAAAACATGACACAAAAACAGATAAAGTTGGATAAGGCTGATACTGTACGGAAGTTATTGCTGAGTGAGATCTTTCTTGCCAAACATCCATGCACCTTAAACACGAGATGCGTCTTGTTCTTCTAGTCAAAAATTTGACTCAATGTAAATGTTTACCCACAACAAAACTCAACACAGTCCTGGAATAACAGCATGCATTTTCCAACACTGCAAATGCTGAGTGGCACTTTCACCAAAGGTGGTCCAATATGGTCGCTCCATCTTCTGAGCAGATTAAGAGGAAAGTAATGAACACATTTTCCTCATTTGAACATCTCCTCCTTTATTTTCTCCAGCTCTCCAGGGCTTGACTTTGGAAAGAGGCTTAAACTCTCTCCGCCGCTGACAACTTATCAGTTCTGCTGAACGCTGACACCTTGACGTCCTTGACAGTGAATTATTACTTTTTCATGATGCAACCAGATGCAATTACAGCAACATCCTTGCGGCGTATCCATCCCCAACTGTCAAACCGGGCTCCAAGTGGTACCTCACAGAGGAAAGACATCAAGCCCACCCAAGCGTTAGGTGGCAGACAGGAGAGGGGGGCGGCTGGGAAATGGCACTCTCTGAGCTGTGTATCCACCTTAGCCCATATTTTCTCACACATCAGGTTTTGTACTGGAGGTATAAAAGGTACTTATGTCCATTTAAGCCTTTCCTTGAGTAATGGATGGCAGGATAGCCACTGCCAAAGAAGAAAAATGATCTGGATGGAGCTCACAAAAGCACTGTTCTCATAGGAGTCACTGACCCCAGGTCAGCAGCTGGCTCTCTCCATCAGTGTGATGACCTGTACTTGGCATCTGTGCCTCCCTGCTCAGAGCAGTGGTCTAATGGCTATCTTCGGCCCTGCCACCAACAAACACTCCCTCCTGGCCTGATGTGGAAGCATTACCTGCCACACAGGCCAAATCGCCCTGTCAAGGACAACTAACACCTTGAGACACAAAAAAATGTGCACCTACGACAACCTTCGCAATGGGAGTGAGCAGTGATGACAGCGATGCCAACAGTCAGCCACATCTACAGAAAGCAACGTAATCTCAGTGACTTGCTTTACAGTGTCTTTAAAGTGCAACAACACAGATTACAGCAGCTTTATGAGCTGACAGAGGCTTTTGGTTGCATCACTGTATGAATTGATGCTCAGGCTCATTTCTGTCCATTACGTCACACGTTTTGTTCCAGGCAAGAAAATAAAGATGTAAAAATGCTTAATAGAGCCATCTTTCTCTGCCGCTCCATTAGAAGCTCAGAGGAAGGATCGCATTCAGGGAATAAGAGCCTCTCTGTGGATCTTTGTGAGAAGAAGCCCATGCACACAGTGGAGCCTCAGGTTTTCCTTCTTGCAGGTGGATATTGCCTCATGCCTCTGATCACCGCCTGTCCTGTGACCGTGGCAGGTTTATGGGGGAGGATTTGAGTGCGCGCATTTGAGTGGAGAAGACAGCAGTGGTTTGCAGCTCTGTCCTGTACACTGTGGTGCTCTACAAATACAACTCAGGTAGGTGGGGCTTGTTAATTAGCTGAGTAGTTCAATCTTTTGAAATTATACCTCATTAAGACATTAGGCATGCATTCATCTACTTTTAACAGATGTACGCATGCACACACAGAGCTTGTCTAGTCCCAAGAAGCACTGTCAATATTGGCACTATGCCTAATGCCAGGCGTGGGCAAGAGGGGTATAACGCCTCCAGCACTGAGACAAGTAATACGGCAAGCAGAGTGAAAGTATGCAAACACTGAGAGGCATCCAGAAGCTAACTAGCACAGGTGTGTGCAGTGCATAGTACAGGACAGTTAGCAACCTTAATAGCAGCTACCTTATATGTATAAAAGCTTGTGATTATTAGTGTGATACACTACAAATCAATCAATCAATGATAAGCATTTTTCATGATAAACACACTTGTCCATCCTAAGAAGCTGCTGTAGAGCTTGCTGTAAACATTAGAATTAAAATACCTAAGATTTCACAAGTGAGGGTAAGAAGGAGCAGGTGATTGACAGGTGGATCGGTGCAGCATCCGCAGTGATGCTGACTCTGTATCATTCTGTTTTGGTGAAGAGAGAGCTGGAGGTTCTCTGTTTACTGGTCGGTCTACATTCCAACCCTCACCTGGTCCTGAGTTTTGGGTAGCGACCAAAAGAGTTAGATAATGTATACAAGTGGGTTAGCTTCCTCCGCAGGGTGTCCAGGCTCTCCCTTAAAGATGAGTGAAGATGGACATTCAGGAAAGACTCAGAGTAAGGCTGCTTTTGAGGTGGTTCAGCAGATGGTTAAGATGCCACCTGGACGCCTTCCTGGTGAGGTGTTCCGGGCATGTCCAACTGGAAGGAAACCCCAAAGAAGACCCAGGACACGCTGGAGAGGTTATATCTCTCAGCTGGCCTTAGAATCCTCCCATTGGAGCTAGAAGATATGGCGTTTGATCCAGTAGGCACTGATCCACCAGTCAAGCAGTAGCTTTTTCAATCCATGAGTATGTATTATCCACGCAACCTCAGACACACTATGTCCACCATCTTAACAACGTCCTTTGACATGTGATGTCACAACACCACTACAAAAGCTAAGTTAAAATTCACACACAAAATAAATATTATTAATATTAAGTATGATTTTGTAACTTATTTACACTTCTAAACACACAAATTTCACGTTCAACCACTTCCCTCTTCAGCTGCAAATACCTTCATAGCTCTTGTCGAATCATAGGATAGCACAGTGTGCTACTGATGGTGGCTGGCCAATAGAGGGCACTAGGGTGTGGCCAATAGAGGGCACTAGGGTGTGGCCCTCCATGGTAGAAATTGTTTTTATTAAAAAATTTTAAAACAAATATGTTTAAAATAACCAACATCTATGTATTTTAAGTCTGTATGTGCTAAACGTGCACAATAACATGTAATATATCAAATATTTTGGGGGAAATTAGCTTCCTGGTTCACTCTCTCTCTCTTTTGAGGTGACAGAAATATCAGCCAGTCAGAGAAGCAGCAGCCATTATGATTTAGCCAATCACTGACCTGCTGACAAGATACAAGATACATTTACACACTAATCATACTGCATTCACCTACTATGTAGTAGAGAAGTAGGTGATGTTGGATGCAGCCAGTGTCCACCATAGATCTGGGAATACAATGGCTCCAGACAATTCTGGGAAAGCATAGCGTGCAGCTATTTTTCAGACCAGCTTTGGATTTGGTGTTTCAGAATGTCAAAAACAAGCTTTGAAGAGCTGTGCACCATGATCATAGGTCAGCTGTTTCCAGTCACCAGCCACCTTTGCCATCGGAAAAGACTCTATTGATTTATATAAAATGGCCACTTGTGCAGTGTATAGAGTAGTGTTCAAACATTTGGCGTAAGCATAACAACAGTTCACTGATATGTATATCAGGCAATATGAATGAAACAAAAGAGCAGGTGGAACAGAATCATATTTGTTTGCTTGAAAAACCAGTTTTCATCACCTTTTATAGCAGCCAGTCTAATGTTTCACCTCATCCTAACATAACAAGTCTAGATATTTGGGTGTTTCTTCAAATTTTGGACTTTTTCCATCCATCTGCCTTCTTAATCGTTTAGTCCTGATCACGGTGAGCCCCCAAACCTCTTTACTGGGCACTGGACAGGGCATTATGTTATTTTAGCCAACATTAGGACAGTGCATCAATTCATCACTGAAACTCACACTCACACCAGACTAACCACTTCCCCTGACCACCAGGTTTGTAGGAGACTCTGGAGGAAACCTCTGCACACATAAGGAGAACATGGAAGCTCAACCCAGATGCAGACTCAAACCCAAGACTCAAGAATGTGTTAACCATCAATCCGCTCTGCTCTCTGGGCTTTTTCCATTCATTCATCCATCTGCTTAACTACTTAAACTGGCTCAGAGTCATGCTCAGGCCCTATACCCCTTCATTGGGTGCTGGATAGGGCATTACATAGGACAATTTAGAGTACCCAATTCACCTGACATACTTTAGGACTGTGGGAGTAAACCCACACACACGGGGAAAACCTGGAAACTCAAAAAGCCCAGTCCTCAGCGCTGAGAGGCAAACATGCTAACCACCCAGCCTGGGATTTTGGATTTACAGTGTAGATCTATCATGTGAGGCTGGTTTTAGTTTAGTCTATTCAGCTGATTGGATTAAGGCCTCTTTTTTGTTTCCTTGACTCTCTTTCTCTCTCTCTCTCTCTCTCGCTCTCTCTGAGGCTGTTAAAAAAACAGATGACTTATGTACTTAATGACACCTCAGTGAGCTGTGGTTGGTTTTTCTGGGCCCTCTGTGTCTTTCTCTCCTGCTTCCTCGTTCATCCTCACCCTCTCTATCCCTTGTCTCTCCACCGCTGCCTTCCATCCTTATGCCCCCACCCTCTGTCTGTCTCTCTCTCTCTCTCTCTCTCTCTCTGTCAGACACAGATTTATTCTGCCTGTGATGCGTGCAGAGCTGTGTGGTGTGTGAGTGAGTGGGGAAGGGTCAGCAGGAGGGAGGTGTGTGTACAATAAGAGATAAGATCATAAGATCATGGCTCCCTGGGGGCTTGTTTGGCCCTGTACCCGATCCATCAAACGCAGGCTCCTGGTGCCAAGGTCAACTCTAATGAGCATTTGCTGGGGTCTTATTCTCAACAATCCGCCCCCTACTCTCTCTCTCTCTCTCTCTCTCTCTCTCTCTGCCTCACACACATACACACATGTCTGAATCCTGGAGTCCAGAAATACCTACACAGTTCATAAGCCCTTCCATATACATCAGGTCATAAGGGATCTCCTGAATATACTGGACTCAACAGCACTAACTCGAGCACATGACAGCTGTGATGTGAGAGCAGACAGTTATAACCTTGAGCCTGAGCTCACTTACTGCTGCTCAGTCAGGATAACTGTTATGTGCTACTATTACTTTATTACATGCTTCCCTTTAGAGTTTAATTCTCTGAGTGATATTTGAGATGGCTGATGCAAAGGCTCAACCCTTAATCTAGAAGGGCCTAAACGTGGGCCTCTCACTAACGTATTGATGTTATTACATCACTTATAGCAGTTACTGAATAACAAGCCTTACAATTACTAAGAAAGCAAGAAAGCTAGGAGTTAACTCATGAACAGAAATGATCGAGGCACATGAGAGGTGTTCATCTTATATTATAACTGTCTGCAAAAAATATACAAGACACATGATGGTGATGATGATGAAGACAAGAAGAAGATGATGGTGATGATGATGATGATGATGCTGAAGAACAGAAGAAAGCGAAGCTGATGATGGTGATGATGATGGAGAAGAACATGAAGATGATGAAAAAGAAGAGGACAATGGTGATAAAGAAGAAGAGTAAGAAGATGATGAAGAAGATCAAGATGATTATGAACACAAAACATTTGAATGGGGTCTTTAAAGGAATGTGTGTTGATGAAGAAGATGATGATGAAGAAGATGATGATGATAATGAAGAGGATAGTGATGATGATGGAGAAAATTATGATGATGAACAGGAAGATGAAGAAGATGAACAGGAAGGCAATGAAGACGATGATGAACAGGAAGGCAATGAAGACGATGATGAACAGGAAGATGTTGAAGAAGATGATGATGAAAAAGAAGAGGATGATGTTGGTGAAGAAGAGTAAGAGGCTGATGAAGAAGATGAAGATGATTATGAACACAAAACATCTGACTGAGGTCTTTAAAGAAATGTGTATTGATGGAGAAGATGATGAAGATGAAGAAGAAGAAGATGATGATGATAATGAAGAGGATAGTGATGATGATGAAGGATAAAATTATGATGATGAACAGGAAGATGAAGAAGATGAACAGGAAGGCAATGAAGACAATGATGAATAGGAAGATGTTGAAGAAGATAAATATGATGATGAAGAAGAAGATGATGATGAAAAAGAAGAGGATGATGTTGGTGAAGAAGAGTAAGAGGATGATGAAGAAGATGAAGATGATTATGAACACAAAACATCTGACTGAGGTTTTTAAAGAAATGTGTGTTGAGGAAGAAGATGACGAAGAATAATAAGATGATGATGATGATAATGAAGAGGATAGTGTTGATGATGAAGGAGAAAATTATGATAATGAACAGGAAGATGAAGAAGATGAACAGGAAGACAATGAAGATGATGATAAAGAGGAAGAGGAAGATGACGAAGAAGATGAAGATGATGATGAAGAAGAAAGTGGTATGGGAGTATATGCATGTGCACGTTCTCAAAAGATCTGACACGTGTTGAAAGGTTCTATGAGGGCCCAGAAATGGCATCACTCCAAAGATCCTTTCTTGGCACTTTTTATTGTGAAGAGTGTGTATGAGCAGTGTGTGTATGTATGTGTGTTATGTACACTGATCCGTGTTGGTGTGTGAGTGAGGGGGCGTGTGCACTATACCATGTGGCGTGCACTAATGAAGCAATAAAAGTCACGGCGGGTGGGGGGAGGCTGGGGGTGATGTCTGAACACTGACAGGAGGTGTGATAATTGAGATGTTCTGACTTCATATTACCTGCACGTCGGCTTCTTAACAGCTGATCAGTGTGATTAGTGCACTGTGTACAGTCCTGTTCACTCCTGACATGTTTAGTAGATTTTCAAAGTCATATCATAATTTATAATACAGTAGAAAATCAGTTATTGTTTGCCCTGTTTATTGAACAATTCAATTTATCATTTATTTTTTTCATGAAAATTTTGTCCCAGTTATCATTCATCCACTTGGTTTTCATCAGTGTGCCCATGTGACTTACCAAAAACAAAGCATGACTAATTTCACGAAAACAAATTTCACGTTTGTTACTCACCCACGTTGTTCATTCTGGCTTTGTTTCTCATTGTTTCTCTGACTTTGTTTCTCGTTGTTTCTCTGACTTTGTCACTCGTTGTTTCTTTGACTTTGTCACTCGTTGTTTCTTTGACTTTGTCTCGTTGTTTCTCTGACTTTGTCTCTTCTTGTTTCTCTGACATTGTCTCTCGTTGTTTCTCTGACTTTGTCTCTGATTGTTTCTCTGACTTTGTTTCTCATTGTTTCTCTGACTTTGTCTCTCGTTGTTTCTCTGACTTTGTCTCTCACTGTTTCTCTGGTTTTGTTTCTCATTGTTTCTCTGACTTTGTCTTTCATTGTTTCTTTGACTTTGTTTGTCATTGTTTCTCTGACTTTGTTTATTGTTGTTTCTCTGACTTTGTCTCTCGTTGTTTCTTTGACTTTGTTTCTTGTTGTTTTTCTGACTTTGTCTCTCATTGTTTCTCTGACTTTGTCTCTCGTTGTTTCTTTGACTTTGTTTCTTGTTGTTTCTTTGACTGTCTTTTGTTGTTTCTCTGGCTTTGTTTTTTTCATTGTTTCTCTGGCTTTGTTTCTTGTTGTTTGACTTTGTTTCTTGTTTCTCTGACTTTGTCTCTCGTTGTTTCTCTGACTTTGTCTCTCGTTTCTCTGACTTTGTCTCTCATTGTTTCTTTGACTTTGTCTTTTGTTGTTTCTCTGGCTTTGTTTTTCATTGTTTCTCTGGCTTTGTTTTTTGTGTTTTCTCTGGCTTTGTTTTTCATTGTTTCTCTGGCTTTGTTTTTTGTGTTTTCTCTGGCTTTGTTTTTTATTGTTTCTCTGGCTTTGTTTTTTGTGTTTTCTCTGGCTTTGTTTTTTATTGTTTCTCTGGCTTTGTTTCTTGTTGTTTGACTTTGTTTCTTGTTGTTTCTCTGAATTTGTTTCTTGTTCCTCTGACTATGTTTCTCGTTGTTTCTCTGACTTTGTTTCTCATTGTTTCTCATTGAAAATGCTCAAAACAAACTAAAACACATCACAACAAAGTGATGGCGTGCAGCAGTAACACCTGAAAACAAATAGCAGCCAAGAGCTCCAAGAACAGGTGTACAAATCTAAGGCTGCCAGCTGGACCACACTGGCACTCTCTAAAACCTGAGTAAGAGTGACGTGAAATGATCATTTATCCATTTCATTAGTCTTTTGTATTTATTTCTCATTGTGTTCTGTATGTAAAACTATAGTCATTCTATATAAAATGCATTTTTGTTAATATTTTGGAGTGTTTGGAACAGAATAATTGGATTTGCATTATTTCTTGTGGAAAATATGGGTTCAGTTATCATTCGTTTTGGTTATTATCAGACACTTTAGACCAGATTAGTGATGAAAACCGAGGTTCCACTGTACATAGAAAGGGAAAGTTCATGAACTTTATATGATGGGGGCCAGCCATGACCTAGTTGGCAAGGATCTGGCCTTGTGACAGGAAGGTCACCGGTTTGATCCCAGGACAGGACATGACATGACTGAAGTGCCCTTGAGCAAGGCACCTAACCCCCTAACTGCTTCCTGGGCACCGGTGGATAAGGGCTGCCCACCACTTCGTGCACAAATTCTCACAGCCTAGTGTGTTCACTAGTGTGTGTGTTTCACTGCACGAATGGGTTAAATGTGGAGGTCAAATTCCTTTGTGTGAAAAATCACATTGGCTAAATTGGTGAATCTTAATCTTAATAAAATGATAACATGTCCTTTATGTTTATTTGCTATAAATGTTGCTTAACTGCTGTTTTGAACTTTAAAACTTGATATAATGTTAAAAATTAGTTGACTGCCAAGTTATTACTAAATACTACTAATATACTAATAGTAATATATATTAATTTTATTGAACGCAAACAATGTAACTAAACTGAAGGACACATGATAATGGCAATAGTGAGAAGACCAGACCGAGAACTTTGGGAAGGGAATACATATATACAAAGTAATCAGGGCAAGGAGAGGTACAAAAAGAAGTGAACATGGCAACACCTGAGACACCTGAGGCAAGATATGTGACACGGGCGAGGTCAAGGTGGAGACCAAAGGTAAACACAAGCACGTGGACACAGGAAAGCAGAACAAACAAAGACCAGACTGAGACCTGAACAGAATCATGAACAAAGTCTTAAACCTAAAACCATAGAACTCCCAAAATCCGGGTTTCCCACAATCCTGCAGAGAACACTGGAATCTATTGACCAATCAGGTCTTCCTCTCCTGAATACTAATGAACTGCACCTGTTTGTTCACATTTACTTTCTATTTGAACCCTCTGATAACAGAAACATTTTGTATTGCCAGTAGTGTACCAAACCTGGTTCCCTGTTTCCGTACATTGACCTCTTTTGTCTCTGAGCTCTTAGGATTTGTTATTGTTAAGATTTTCTTTGATTCTCTTTTGAAAGCTCGTCTTGCTCATATTAGTCTCAATGTGGCTTGACCTCTCCCTGTTTTGGATTACCCTTTCTCGTTAAGTAAAGCCTCATTAACCTGTATCTGCCTATTTCACTTACAATCCACAGCCTTACATATAATTAGTTAATTAATTAATTAATTGCATTTTGGTTCAATTAGCTCAAAGTGCTTAAAACGTCAAGACATTGGTTTAAAAGTAAGTCACAATCCGTTTTGTATTCAAATTAAACTTCTGTATATGACTGATTAATTTTTTAGTTCTAAAGATACGCAGACAGACCAGCACAGCAAAAATAAAAAATACAGCTTATATTGTCAGAATAAAAGGTACAGGTACATTTTCTGTCCCTCATGTTACTGATGCTACAGGACTTTCCAATGAACTGATGTTAAATGAACCTGTTTGAGGGACGTGTGAGAGTGAAGAACATTCTGTTGAGTCTCTATATAATATAAATGTTCTATTATATATGTGGTTCTGCAAACAGATGGTTTTCCTAGAACTGTACCTCCAAGCCAAAAATCTTTTAGACATTTTTTATTTTTAATAAAGAACAAAATTAATTGTCTGTATTACAAAATTAATTAATTGTCTGTATTGGGGGTCTACAGATGAATGTAACACCAGACAGAAATGGTTTTCTGACCACTGCCAGGTCACCCCCACCTGCCCCACCCATTCATAACTCTGTGTAATGATTCATCGATGTCAGGCATGGCTTGCCAAAACTCTCCCAAATGCCCTGACAGAGGGGAGAGGGACAGGGGGCAGTCCACTCTGTTGCCCCCCTGAAGAGCTGGAAGATAGGGGGCATCTTCGTCTCTGTCCAACAGCTTGTGTGTGTCTCCCAGTGGCAGCTGGGTGGGACCCCCAGCCCAGGCAATGCCCACCTACCCCCCATCACTGGCTAATGGCTGTGCCATAAGTTAACATTGAACTATGACCTCTTAATAAAATACCACCCTCATTCCTTCTCTAGCCTATATTTGCACCACCTCAGAAGATGAGGACAACTCAGCAGGGCAGGTAAAGCACTGCTGCTAATGTAACCATGTATCTACAGAGTAACTGGCAAAAACATTTTAACTGGTCCATTTTTGTACCATTTTTACTGGTCCTCCCCTGGTCCACACAATGTAAAAAGCAGCTTCTGACTCACCAACCTCAGGTGAATAAGTTTAATACTAAAGAAGATCTTGTGATGATATCAGGATTAAATATATTTCTGTCTGATGTTGCAACATATGTTGAATATTTCCACGTCCAAGCACAATTCTTCTGAATTGAGTTCAGCACATTCACACCATGAACACATCCTCCTGTCCTGTGAACTGATACATTATACAACACTTCCTCCTGTACTGTGCACTGATACATTATACAGCACTTCCTCCTGTACTGTGCACTGATACATTATACAACATTTCCTCCTGTACTGTGCACCGATACATTATACAACACTTCCTCCTGTCCTGTGCACTGACACATTATACAACACCCTCCTGTACTGTGCACCGATACATTATACAACACTTCCTCCTGAACTGTGCACCGATACATTATACTACACTTCCTCCTGTACTGTGCACTGATACATTATACAACACTTCCTCCTGTACTGTGAACTGATACATTATACAACACTTCCTCCTGTACTGTGC